>JASFAX010003106.1:0-43569 GCA_030737875.1 Allium sativum
TTCCCAAATTCAAACTTGAATTTGAAATCTGTTTTCACTTTGAAATTTTCTGAAAACTTCGTTGGGCCTTAATCGGGTCATACGGACTCCGATTTTCGAAAACTCGGACTTTATTTCGCGTATTTTTCCGAGACGAACGCCATGGTTGGGGTTGTTAGAAATACAGGTTTTTAACACCAAAATTCTGCCTCGATTTACGTTATAACAGGTTATTAGAAATACAGGTTGTTACAGACGATGTTGATGCCATCGTTGGGGTTGTTGGCTTCATCAATGATTCTCCTTGGCGTGCTCATAGTCGTAAGCACAGTGCCTCCTAGAAAATCTCATCAGATCTGAAATGGAAAAAAAGGAAAAAACACGGCCCCATGGTGGGCGCCAAAAATGTTTACACCAAAATTGGTCTAAACACCCACGGTACTAAACTGTACTTCACCAATTCGGTAAGAAATAAATAGAGTCGTGTTTAATTTGCAATAACAAATGAAAAAAGTAAAGTAGAGTCGAGATTTAGAGTGGTTCAGCCGTTAATGAGGCCTACGTCCACTATGAAGGTGATTTCCTGTCTTATAATGAGAATTACAGAATATGTCAGCTTTCTCTCCTTTCATACATCTCGATATTCACTCAATATACCTTGTCTACGTATTTCAATCTAAGGAATCATACAAGAGAATAACAGAATATAAGAAGGAGGATTGAGTAATGATTGGGAAGAAGGGTGTCTTTGTCTTCCCTCTTCATTAGATTGTATTTGTCGCCATGGCCGAATTTGCGGTTGAGGATGAAGGCCAGCAGCACTTCATTGTCTTTTTCTCCTCCCCTTTTCACGTTGGTAGCCATGGTGTATTTATAGGTGAACCTCCCTTGGTAAATGATTTGGAATCCCTTTATCCAGGCTATGGATCATTCATTTTGTTAATTACAACCATGCCACTGGTTAGCTGTGGCCAGCTGTCCGTGGTTGTATCTAGTTATCATGTGCGGGTGGCTCGTTGGAACAAGTATCTTGAATAGCTGAGCGAATCCATGTAAGCAAGGGTCCTATGTGCGCCTTGGGAGATTTTGTAAGAGTGGGATTAGGGTTTGGAGTTGAGCTTCCTCTTCCCCTTGTGCGACCGTCCTTCGCAGTCCAACGGCACTCATCTCCGTGCTGCCTTTGTATGATGCTGTTTGGCTTCGCATCTATGTTATGATGTCGTTGTTGCTTATGTTGAACGAGCGACTTGTTTGATGGAGAAACGAGGGAACAAGTCGGCCATGACACCTTAGCGTGGTTATGTTTGATTTGATGAGCGAGCGATAGTGTTATGACTTACCGAGGCTACGACTCTAAGATGTACAGGTGCTTTTTCCGAAGACTGGTGTACGGTCGATCAGTAGGCTTTTGGTTTGAGTATTGAGCCATAGGTTTTGTCATCTATGGGCTGTTGTTCAGATATATACATATATGCGACCTGGATTTCCGTCCCAATATGCGTGATCGAGCTTTGATGCTAGGACAACCATTCCTACTGGGCGAAGCGGCTTCGTGGGATATTCGATCCTTCCCTATGTTAAGATGTTCTTCTTGTAATCATTTCGTGTCACCATCATCGGTTATGATGGCGGAATTTGACTTGTGTTGGGTTTGGTGTCTGAATCTTGCCTTGTGCAGTTGCACTCCATCCGTTGTGATCCATTTAAGTGCTTCGGATATCTTTTCGCACGACCGACCATGAAACTTTCTATTCAATGTGCGTATGGTTTTTTTTGGGGATTAACAATTAAAATAAAAGGATTTGAGAATATTAATATATTTAAACTGATATATTATTTTAATGGCCAAGTGACGTTATGTACTCAACCAATGAATTATTTTATTTTTCAGATTGTTTATTTTGGTAGTAAAATAACCGACTATCAAAATATGACCCAACGTTATTGGTACGGAAAGACCGGGATCGAATTTATATTCGAAAACCATTCCGACCAATAAATACGAATACATCAAAGATGTTGATCGAGATGGAGCAATTGAAGACCGTAGATCTTCATAAAACGGAAGAGTTACTTACAATCTCTGGTTGATCCCTAGAGATATATTGTTATTCTGTGGTGGCTGAAATCTAGGGGTTGCAAGGACTACTCGCTACTAATGTATAGAGTGATTCCTAGGATGTGGTAGGAGGATTCCTTCGGTTCATCCTGTTCCTGGATGACTTGCATGGACGATGTAGATAGTGGCCAAAAGTCAAGTACAACCTCTAGCCTCATCAACTGGGAAATAAAAAAATCGGGCAGGCAAAATGGCTATGTGGGTCGCACCCATTAGGGTGTATAATAACATAGCTCGAAAAAATCCTTTTGCTCCTTTAATCTATCGATGTTGTCCCTTTTCGGGAAACGGTGGGTAGCTCTCAATCGTTGCTGATATACATTCGATACACTCAAGCGAAATGAGTGGCCGGTCATGTGTGGGCCGGGTTGCAAGAGGTTCTTGTTGAACCCAGTGTATTCTCCTCTAAAGATACACTATCGGCAGGTAGTTCCATACCTTGTCATAGTCGAAATCCTGTCTCCAATAAGAGCCCGCGGTTTTTGTTTGTATACTATATATGTGGAGCATGAGATGCAAGCTTCCTGCTAGATTCTATTTATTTGTATTTAGATACGATCATAATAACAGAATAAGATAATGATTTTCAAAATATTTCAGGTTATCGTAAGGTAAAAGCCATCCGTATTTATGTGTGGATTTGGTCTTACGATTATCCTTTACTTTCGAAAAAGATTTTGAACTTTAAATTCAAGTTGGATGGTTCACCTTAAAACTTAGTGTGTTTCTCTCACTCTGGTTCACCAGACTGACCCGGTGTTTGTAAATGCTCGGGTTAGACTGGGTTGTACAGGATCAGGTTATCGGATGCTGTGAAGTTCAAAAACGAGCTGAAGGTGTGCAGACATATGATATTATCACTATTATTCTGCTGTGTAATGTATATGAGGACAGATTATTATAACTGTCCAAATGAATTGATGTACTCTGGTGATTTTAAGTTTTTATTTTAAAGCTCTCGATAAAGTTTTATATATATATATATATATATGTTATTTTGTTCTGCTACGATGTGAGACTCTATGTTGTGTTGATTCTTCTACTTCTATTCTAATATTTCTTTGTTTCTTATTTCACCCTCTAAATCTTCCAAATAACGTCAAGGTGTTTTCGATGCCTAAATGTTCGACATGGTATTTTTTTGTCGATTTTCGTGGTCGAAAATCCCTGTTCGTTACAGGACCTGTCCAGTTTCCATTAGTAGGACCATCGCATGCACATTTTAACAGACCGATCCATGTGTGTATTTGCCACGAGCTTATAGGACCGATCCAATAATTGTTAACTGTTGTGCCTCCGCATTTCATTTGAATATCCCGACCCAGTTTGTATAATCATTGTACCGGTCCATTAGAAGCTCCAGACCTTATTTAAATATTTACGTATCCCATATATAATTTCATACTAACCCATATAAGCTTTTTGTGATGCTGCCATTGTTTATGCATGAGAGGGACTGATCCAAACATTATATTAGCTGACGTGTACGAATTGCACTGTAATAACCCGGAAATCTGAGCCAATTTATAATTTTTATTTTGGCAATTTTGATGAATTTCGATTATTTAAATTGAGTTATTTTAAATAAAAACGACGAGAAATTTATTTTGAATAGAATTAGAACGTATATATATAGATCGTCGTAAGAAATATAAATATTAATTTTAAATTATAAAAGGAATTGAAAATGGCACGATAGTTTTAAAATTCGATTTCAAAGTTCAAATGAATGTACATGATTCAAAACAAAACGGATTTTAGCGAAACCAAAAATATTAGAACCTAATTGAGAATATCTTTTGAAGGAATCCGAAATATTGAAATTTCATAGCGGGGATAAAAAGATACGTCTAGTTGAAAATTCAGAATAGTAGCAATGGAATTCTGGCCCTTAAAAATGGAAATTTTGCAAACGACCTCGGTTTTCGAGGAAACCACTTTTGTTGGATCTGTGATGTCAAGTTACCGCTAGGTTTAAAAATTCGTAATTTTCTGAATCAATATGTGGGCGTGGTAAAGGAAAACGCGTTTGACCAATTTCAATTGATTTTAATCGACTGGAAAATGACCATTTTTCAAACGGTCTCAGAATTCGATGAAATTAGTTTTGTTAGGACCGTATCGTCACTACGAAGCTGGAAAATATTTTTCTGGAAAATTTCAAGTTAGTATGTGACCCCAGTATATTGAAATGCGCGTTCAAATTAAATATATAGAGTTATATGTTGATTTTGACGAAAACTGACCGAAACGGCCAAACTGGCTTACGATACATATCCCATTGTGTTCGAAATGGGGGGTAATTAGCTATGAACGATAGTCGGTGGGTTCGATTTCGAGGTCAAAAAAAAGGGGTTGACTTTTCAGGAAATTTAAATTTAAAAATTAAATAATTTATAAAAACACCCCTCCATCTTATATCTCCTTTCCCCAAATCAGTTTTATAAAAAAAAAAAACCTACAACCCCGTCGCTCGTCGGCGATTCCAGCTTCCCCTCACCTGACCCGCCGTCGCCTCCACCTCCTATCGCTCCGCCTAGTCAACCCCCGCACCCCCTTCAGCTCCGCCTCCTTCTCAAACCAAGTCGAGCATCAACCCCACAGAAATCCGCGCCGGTCAGCCTCCCATGACCCTCCGCCGCCACCACTAGCTCAACCCCGACCGGCGCCGCCCCCATACACCACCTGCACCACTTCCTACGCCACCTCAGCCCCGTTTTCCTATTCGAAACCCACCACCAAGGCCCAAAACCACCGGGAACCGCCCATTGACCAGAACCGCACCACCTGAGCCTCGTCCGCACCTCCTCAGCCATTTCTTTCCCCCCTATGTCGCTGTAAGTTTTGTTCCTATTTTGTTTTTATTGTTTCATTTGTTTAAGCATATAAAAAAATCCGATTTTTACGCTATAAAAATTTGATTCTATATATATAATAGCCTTGAATTCATGTTCGATTTTTATATGAATGTTATTTATAAAAGGCGAGATTTTTATATAGGCAAAGGAAAGATTATATTTTTAATGCGATAAAAATATGATTTTTATATAATATATACAATAAAAATATGATTTTTATAAAATAGAGAATATAAAAATATAATCTTTATATATGTAGCGAAATAAAAATCTAATTTTTATTATTTATATGTTGAAATAAAAATGTGTTTTTATAGCGACGTTTATAATATAAAGAAGGGATTTTTAATTAAATAAAAATATAATTTTTATATAATGAGGAGGATAAAAATATGATTTTTATATTGGTAGAGTATTAAAAATATGATTTTTAATATATAGAACATCATATTAAAAATGTGATTTTAATATGAGCAGCATGAAAATGAAGTTGGGATTTCAGGCGAGTCAACACTATTCTGAAATTCAGAAATAGAGAATGGCGGAGTGGAACCCTCGGTGAGAACTCCTCACCTTTTATTTTAATTTCTAATTTGAAATATATACTAGGATGCAGACGGTGCTTAGCAGCACCTAACACCCGTCGTCCACAGACCCTGGACGGCTTGTTTGTTTGATTGTGTATTGTGAAATTTGATTGTGTGAAATAAAATATTTTATAGTGGAAAATATTTTATAGTTAAAAATATAATTTTTAACGTGTGTATGAAATAAATATTTATAAACAAATCGGACGATTTGATTATATAAACTGAATTGACTGATATTGATTGGAACGATAAATTTTACACATCGCCCAACGGCACAAATAAAATCTGTGTTTGTTGATTTGAAACCCCACCTGGGTATTGGGATGAGATTTGACGTACACTAATCCCGATTGTTTAGTTATATGTCAATCGATGGGTTGACAAACTGTGTAAGCGTTAATTATTTATATTTAATGCTTATGCAGTTGTGTGGTGCAGTCTGGATGATGATGGATGATTTATCATTGCTATTACATACGTGTGTTGTAGAAAATCCATATAATTAACATTATATGGTAATTGATTGGGCCTCATTTCAAGTTGGAAAATAAGAAATATATATTCATGTGTTGAATAGAAAAATATAAATTCATGTGTTGAATAGAAAAATATAAATTTATGTGTTGAATAGAAATATATATTCATGTGTTGAATATAAATATAAATTCATATGTTGAATAGAAAAATAAATATTCATGTGTTGAAGAAAATATTCATATGTTGAATAGAATAACAAAGTTATTGAAATATATATATAAAGTCGTGTTGATTAGAGATGCGCCATTTTGACGCGAACGATATTTATATCGATTATATTTTTTTTTATAATGAACATAGAAAAGGAAGTGATTTCAAAATAAAACATTTTGAAAATATTATCATTTATATATCGATGATGTGGAATATTCAATTTTGATTCGAAATTGAATATGAAGTCGAAATCATTTCGAAAACGAATTTAAAACGATTTATAAAATACGTTTTGAAAGGAAATCGACGAAATATATAATATATATATTATATATATAATGGCCTGAATAGAACGCGCCGCGCCGCGATAGTTCGTGAATTTCGACCATTGACTTCAAATGGACGTTACGGGAGATCCGACCGTCGGATTCTCCTAAAACTGGAACCGTTGGTTTCGTATCGAAAAGAGCTTTCTAAGAATATTAGAAATTAGAAATCTAACGGTTGGATTTGGAATTATATCTAAATCAAATTTGGAAAAGGTCGCTGTAAGTGCAGTTCGATGGTCGTTGATGGAAATCGACTGTACGGGCCTTGATAAAATTATTAAAAATAGTAATAATTTGTGTAAAATCATAAGAAACGATTTGGAAAGAATTGGGTTGAAAAAATCCATATTTGAAAAGATAAAAATAGATTTTTATAGAAATGAACTAGTTTTGAACTAGAATTAAAATCAACTTATTTTTGAAATAAATAAATTGAATTTGAAAAGGGTTTTAAAAGTAACCAGAAATTCCAGTAATTGAATTGGAATGGATTTGAATCAAAATTATCTTTGGAATATTTCGATGTTGGATTTCGTGATTATATAGATATTGTTATGGAAATTTGAAAGATATATTTATATTGTTATTTCCAATACGATATTTGTTGGTCGTAGAATTTGATATTGAATATAAGACGATATATTTTCTATTTAGAGCCTTGTAATTAATATCGAATGGGATTTGGGTTTGCCGTGAACGGTGTCTTCATTAACACTGTTCTTAAGCCCAATTGAGAAAAAGATTAGATCTTTTTATTTAGATTTAATGAAGTGTACCAATTAAATAATAATTAAATTGGAATTGAATTAGGATTGATTTTTGGGTTTATCGTGAACGGTGTTTTAAATAACACTGGTTCTTTAACCCGATAATTAATGGAATGTGATTTTGGGTTTATCGTGAACCGTGTTTTAAATGACATTGGTTCTTTAACCCAGTTAAAGACAGGAGGTGATTTCCCAAGTTAAAAAATCATTGATATGGATTTTTGGGAAGATTAAAACCAAGTGGAGTTTTAATGAATCTTTAATTAGATTGAAATGATCGAGAATGGAGTATCACCAGTTTTGCTCCAGGCGATAGTTAAATCTTTAATTAGATTTGAACGTGAAATGGTAATTGAATTTACCGATAACACCATGGTGTTAGATATGAAGTATGACCAGTTTTACTTCATGGGATGAATAGGTTGGGATTGGGAAATAAAAGAAATGATTACTTCGGTGTGGTTCGCTAATCTCGACTAGTTTGAATTTATATTCAAAAGAAGATTAAAGAATAAATTTAAACAATTTATCTTTGATAAAATTAATGGGAACCTTTCCCAAAGTATAAGAATATTTGAATAAAAGAATATTCTGAATTGGAATGAGGCGTAAGTTGTGTTTGTGTAACATTTGTTTATTATATACGCGAGTAATTCAGAAAGACCGGGTTTATCCCATTCTGAATAATAGATTCGACGTGGTGTCGAAGATGAAGACGGTGGTTGAAGACCGGAGGTCTTCATGTTATTTGGATAATTACTGATTATCTTGATTGGGTCGTACACCCAAGAGGAGGGAATCAGTAAGTGATCGTCCAGACATTCTTGGAGAGCGATGGATATGCGGGGTACTAGGTGCCTCCGGTTTCGTTCGAAGCCAGAACGGACTTGTAAATGGACTGTGTGTCTGACATTGGAAATCATTCTGTGTGATTGATGGATATCGTTTGCATGGAGTGGTTTGCCAGTGCGGCATGCTAAGATGCAAATGATTAAGGCTTTTGTTGAAAAGCAGAGTCTTGTGGTTGATGATCAAATCACCGCCTGTATGGCATAGCCTTTTGTAACGTTGATTCGCGAGCCTCACACCCCAATTGTGAACCAGAAACGGGGGAGGACATCAGGGAGGGCATGCGTTTCCTTCTAGCTAGAAGTGACGTCAGTGGTTTTATACGCCCTGACGAGTTTGACTTATGTGGTTGTTGCTGTTGCGAGGCGCCTCAGATACATCGGTGACTGTGTGGAGCCGATGGAGTCATTTGGCTCATTGACACCCCATAGGGTGGGGAAACCCATTGTTCAAGCATTTTAATCCACATCGGTGGACCGGCCCTGACGATCCAAAGGACGATGTGTTCTATTCCTAAGACACGGGCTAGAGCGTCTCGAATTTGGTAAGGACGATCCCTTGGCTTGGTTCACAGATGGAAATCCAACTTCCAATACGTGACTATGCGGTTTTGATTGTATAGCCTATATATGGCGACATAGTGGGATGGGGCACTTATGCCGCCTATGATTGATACTTTTGATTGAAATTGTTTTAATACTATGCACTTATAGTAATAATAAAAGATGAAATTTGACGTATCAAGCATTCTTTGGCTATTATAAGGTAAAACCCTATCCTCTGGCTTGTGTTGCATTGTGTGATGGGACCTGGGGTCTTATAATAGCTTCATTTTTCTTTATTTAGCATTGCGCTGTTGTTTTATGCACTTGTGTTCTTGGGAGGAAACCCGTTCCTTGTTATACGGCGTGGTCATATACCTTACCTTAAAATAAAGATTAATAACTGTTTAAGTTCTCACACAAGTCACATGACTGACCGGGAGTTTATTGTTTTAACCTAAACTCTGGGTTCCCTTATTTTCTGCATGGGCAACTAGTAGTTTTGGTTTTGCAGATTTATATTCGCAGGATCCTGATTTGCAGCCAGAACGATACTCGGAAAGCTCTGTATCCGTGTATTACTTCTAGTTGTGTTTTGTATTATTTTTCCGCTGCTATGTATTTAAATGTAATTTAAATCTCTGATATTGGTCGAATGTGTAATAATTATTCATACTCTGTATATTCTTGTATTTTGATGGAATTGTTGTAATAAACAATGAAATGTTCTTCTGTTTGCATTTGGATTCATCTTGTCCTCAACTCAATCCATGATTTCCCATAAGGGGGATTTCGGGTCGCTTCATGCACCATTGTACACTCGTGTCAATCTATATAATAATTGTATAAGGTAAATTTGCTCAAATAGCCATACAAAGATGACCCCTTATTTGCAAAGAACATTTTCAAGTGCCAATCCATAATCTTAAAGTATTACTGGACCATTAATATGCGAGTATGCTACTTCATATTGGAGCTGATCCAAATTTTACACTATTTGGGATTAATTGGTGCTACTCCTTTCACGTGTGTACTCTTTATACTTTTGCATGTTCCATTTCTGTTCTGGCGTGCAACTCTATATGCATCAAATGATCGGTTCCATGAACTACGCGATATTTTATTACATGCGTCTATACTTCACGTGACGCGCTACCAATCCTCAATATCATTTAAGGTCGATTCATATGATTGAAGTTAATCACTCCATACAGACCGATCCAGTGTTGCGATCGATCCACATAGTTGCGATCGATCCATTTTGACAACTGACCGACCTGGTCCGTTAGTACTGTCCGACCCGTATGATTGAGGCCGATCCAGTGCTTTAGCAGGGTTAACATCATGGTACAATAGTAATTTTGTGAGATCATTTACAATAACTAAAGAACGGCATGAAATAAAAATTTACAAGCTGGAGTAATAATCAACACTACTAAGAAAGCATGTCATGACTAAATTATATAATAATAACAAAAGTGTGAAAAAAGAATGATTTCCCTCCCAATCGAGAATTATTTGATAAGAATTCAAAAGCATAGCATAGGCTAATGCAAAATAGGTTAAGATTGACATTAATTGGAATCAAGAATATACCGAGCTCCCCCTTATGAAAAGAATCTTTATAGAACACAGTAGCTGCTCGGGATCAGGAATTGCAAGCTCCATCTAGCGAGATGAATCAGGTGAAGTCTGAATTTCAGCTTGCTTGGAAGTTGATTGCTGATAGGACTGAAATTCAGGGAATCCAATTAACTAAGAATCGATATGTTGAGGAAAATGAAAGGCTGAGAGGCATACTGACTTGAACTACATCAGTTCTATTTTATACCAAGGAAACACCAAAATATTTAGAAATAAACAAAAATAGTTAGCAGGAAAAGCAGAATACAAGGAAGGCTAGAAAGTACTTTTTGTTATACTTGACAAATTCATGATACATATAACATAACTATCACTAAGGAAGGAAATAGTGCATTAAATAAAAAATGGTAAAATGAGAAGGTGCAACTAAATTTAATCTGGAAATAATTTGGAAAGGAGAAATAATAAAAGTCAGGTAAAATGAGATATTGTGCTTTAGTAGCTTGTCCAATTAAGTGATCCTTAGGTATTCATGGTAAGCTGGTAATTTATAAATGTTAAAGCTAAAATTTCTGTAATTTTTGACAAATATATGGTTTCCTAAATACGATAATAGGAATTTGTTATCGTAGTTGATATTTTCACATATACAAAATAAACAGTAAATGCATTAACATAAATGTTAACACATAAATGTGAGCAAGTGTTTAAAATTGAACATGGAAAATAATCTCAAGAAAATGTCCACAACAATGCATAAATTCGTCCAAAAGGCAATAATGTATTAAAAGTTGATATGGATTATCGTAGATACGAAAACACTATAGCATCTTGTTTCTAGATTATCCACTATGGATGGACTATTTTACATGTTTATTGCATTTTATATTATATGATCCAGTTAATGGAAAATCAAGGAAGACTATAGTTGTGCAGTTTTAGGAAGCATTATAAAAACTATAGTAAATTTTGAATTTAATATATATATATATTCAATACAATTATATTATATATATATATTCAATACAATTATAACAATTTACAATAAATTAGGATTTTATTTAATTTCTAAAGAAAATAGTTATATTTACCAAATGAAAACATCAATGAACATTTACGGCTTATAGTCATGATTCAATATCTTTAGACACAACTACATTTACTACTAGTTTGTTTGCATCTATTTTGCAATACAATGCCATATGTCAAAGCAATATTCAAACAAACATTGACTGATCGCAATTTTCAGTGCTTGGCACAAATTGATATTCAAATGAAGATCCTATAAATAAATGAAAATTATGCATGAGTAGGATCAACATTGGAGGAAATCTATTACATAAATGCATATACATCATAACATAAAGAGTGTCCATAGGCAGCAAAGTCCATATTTCGAAGAAAATAATATTTTTGCTAGCTACTCAGATGTGAATACTTCACGTGAACATGCAATCCATGATTTAAATCAAAGTTGAAAGTTTTTCGATATTGTAAGAAAAAATTATGTGCTTTCAGTTTCCCACAATCAAAAATGCGTAGACTAACTATCAAGTACTACCTTGTGGATGCTACAATTTCAACATAAATCATTACATAATGAAATTGTTTCAATTCCTACTGTCAACATATTTACCTATTAATAGTGCTAAACCTGGGAAAATTGCATTATGAAAATCAAGATTATTCGAGCAAAAGTTACAAAAATTCAACATAAGAGGAAATCATAAAAGCCCATTAATATTTTTTGTTGTAGCTTAGAGATCGGTATTTTTATACGATAATTTTTTTATTGAATAACGTGCATCAACATAACTTTATTATCCTCTTCAATTTTGTGTGCGAATAGCCAACACGCTAAATCCTTTTATATCAAGTGATATCCTTCCTTTACCCCTACCGAAATGAAAAATACAAAATAAAAATTATTTTGTACTCAACAAAGAGCTGATTATAACTAGTTAACATAAAGCAAAATTGCTTCTATTTTACCTTTTTAATGCTAAAAAATTAGCAGGAAGTAAAGCTAGTGTAGCAGAAGCTTGTCTATACACAACAAATATCATAGGACAAACCCCTAATGTAAAATACACCTTTTGCTGAAAGTGCCATTCCTACATATATAATTTGTATTATAATCATTGCTAATATTTGTTTATTTTCTTCTAACCATATAAATTTTCCCATTGCTAATTATTTTGGAGTACTGGTGAAATGTTTGTGTTATGTGTAAGTTTGTTGCATGCATATGCACCTTACATATATATATATATATATATATATATATATATATATATATATATATACTGATAAAAAAATGAGGATGTTGATTGTTCTAATTTTAATTCATTGAGAGGGGTAGGTCATTTGCTTCCAATTAGATGGACTAACATGTACTACATCTACATACCGCACTTTTCAACATGATTCCTTGCATTCAAGCATGATGGTATATCTTGAAGCACTATAAAATTTAGGGGTGGGCGTAAACCGCACCGCAATGCGGAAACCGTGCAGACCGGACCGCATAAATGGTGCGGAACACTGCACCAGATTCTCTCTCTAAAGCTAACAACCCAAACCGAACCGACCCGCAATGATACGGTTCGGTTGCGGTTTAAACTGTTACCAAACCATGTTAAACCGAACCGAAACGCATAGCTACACCAGTTATGTTATGATAAAAAATTAAAAAATTCCTATTTAACTTTTTATTTTAACTATATATATATTATATTTTCAGTGTATGTTATAGTTATATCAATCCCAGATAACACTATGGGTTTTAACCTTCAGTTGTCACAACATCATACAATCATAAATTGATTGGTGATGGAAGTGATTCTCTTGTTACATATTTAATACAGGTTCAACCAAACCGAACGAAAACCGGACCGTATTACATCAAAACCGAACCGAAACGGAACCGTTTAAACGGTTCGTATAATGGTTTGTATTTTTGATTAACCGTTTGATGCGGTGCGGAAGTTGTTTGAGCTCCAAACCGCACCGAACCGAACCGCGCCCACTCCTAATAAAATTCATCCTAATAGGGCACGTGCCTTCAACATCATGGACTTAGACTCTGGTAAATTGGCCATGGACTTACTAGATGTTTTAAATATATAGGCTAGCTACCTTAATTGCAATGACATGAAAACAAGTCATCTCTTTAAAGAGTTATGGTCACATAAACGACAGATACATAAAACTAAAATTCTCATCCATTTTTTGTCATATGCACATAACTTGTGTCTTCTTTGCATATGTCATAAACCCTTTTGTGGTTAAAATATAGCAGTTTAAGTTAGGTCCCTATCACGTATGGGTATATCTCATCTATGTAGTCAAAAAATTGAGATGGTAACGAAAAAATAGAAGTGTAGGATATGGTAGGCAATATCTGTTCTACTGTATTTAATCATGCAGTCCAAATCGGAGATGATGAAAATAAAAAAAAAAACTGCACGATTGGGGATAACTAAAAATAAAAGTATACGGCAAGATACGATTCTATACAAAATTAAAGGCTAATTTCACTCATGACTAATTCATTGTCTTCGTAATTCTATGTACTCTGTAGTTTTTTTAAATGCTAATTGTTTTACATCATATTAGGTTTTACTAAATGCGATCATTTTCCATCCACACCATAATTATTTTTATTTGAATAGATAAATGGTCAAAAACTAGATTAGAAGATGTGTGTGTATATGGAGAAGTCGTATTTTAGTACTAGAAAATAGAAAGTGTACGTTTTTCAGACGAAATTAACGTAGATTGTACTGTAGATGTCTCAAATATTTTTAGCTACTGTAATATTTAAAATCATGTTTGATCAATATTTCAGTGAATATCAACCACGCACATGTTAGGTCAATTTTAGTCTAAAGATTTTAACAGGGAGAAGGTTTCGTGTAAAACAAGCACAAGAAAATAGTGGGCCAACAGCCATGCACGGACTTCAAAATTTGACATAATTTTAGGTAGAATGGAAGTTTAGCTAATTACGTGATTGAGATTAGTTGCCCACATGTTCATGCATAAGCTCTTATGTTTTGATGGAATGAGAACGGTAAGGAGATAGAAACGGGGGCTTGTTGTAAAATGATGCACTTGATAATTGTACTCACCCCTCAACAAATTGCTAACATTAGGACAACTATTCTTCATAAGACCATCTATAACCTCGATATGACCTTTATTTTTAAATAATTTTAACTGAGTGATCTAACTAGAATCTAATTACAAAACCAAATTCGAAATATGCAATAACATTGATCATTGTTATTGAATGGACATTTTTAGTTATGTTATGTTACCGTTGAATTCTTTGAAAACTAAGTTAATTATAGTACAAAGGGAACGCATGTAACAGAACATGTGATATGGAAATCTCTATGATTTCCAATTTACATTACTCAAATTTGTTTTATATTTGCTCAATATGACACAACTATTACACATTTTGCGTTTAAGTGAATAAATTTTATATGAGCCCATCCTTAACATCAGCATATCTCTTGTTTCATCAACATCTTTGACTTGGATGATTTTTTTTTAATATTTTCATCGAAAAATATACAATTATATCGTAGCTTCATTATGCATCTCATATCAGGAAGTATTTTAGTTATCCGACTAGTTAATATTATTGGGATTGCCTCGCATGTTGTTAAGGAGGAATGATGGTTTGGATACAATAGTCCCACATCATGGAATATATTAAAGGAATTGTGTACAAATATGAGCTGGTAGGCACGTAACATCAGGGATTCCTTTTTTTACATGGGAGTTGTGTGCCAGCTCATATGCGTGCAAGTAAGGGGGGCTTTGTTCAGACCGTCGTTACATAACAGTGGTATTAGAGCCGAAGGTTCGAACTGGGCCATGCAGGTAAGGCAGTGCTCTAAAACATTACTCGTAGGATGCGAGTCAAGGGGGTGACTATTAGGATTGCCTCGCATGTTGTTAAGGAGGAATGATGGTTTGGATACAATAGTCCCACATCACGGAATATATTGAAGGAATTGTATACAAAGATGAGCTGGTAGGCACGTAACAACAGAGATTCCTTTTGTTATATGGGAGTTGTGTGCCAGCTCATATGCGTGGAAGGAAGTGGGACTTTGTTCCGACCGTCATTAAATAACAGTGGTATCGGAGCCGAAGGTTTGGACTGGGCCATGTAGGCAACGCAGTGCTCTCAAAAGATACTCGTAGGATGTGAGTCAAGGGGGAGACTGTTAGGATAGGATTGTCTCGCATGTTGTTAAGGAGAAATGATGGTTTTGAATTAACAGTCCCACATCATGGAATAAATTGAAGGAATTGTGTACAAATATGAGCTGGTAGACACGTAACATTAGGGATTCCTTTTGTTATATCGGAGTTGTGTGCCAGCTCATATGCGTGCAAGGAAGGGGACTTTCCTCCGACCAGTCGTTACATAAAAGTGGTATTAGAGCCGACGGTTCAGACCGGGCCATGCAGGCAAGGCAGTGCTCTCAAAAGATACTCGTAGGATGCGAGTCGAGGGGGAGACTGTTAGGATTGCCTCACGTGTTGTTAAGGAGAAATGATGGTTTGGAACTAATAGTCCCACATCATTGAATAAATTGAAGAATTGTGTACAAATATGAGCTGAAAGACACATAACATCAGGGATTTCATTTATTATATGGGAGTTGTGTGCCAGCTCATACGCATGCAAGGAAGGGAGGCTTTGTTCCGACTGTCGTTACATAACAGAGGATTCCTTTTGTTATATGGGAGTTGTGTGCCAGCTCATATGCGTACAAGGAAGGGGGGCTTTTTTCCGACCGTCAATACATAACAAAAACACCATTATCCTTTAAAACCTACATTAAATTATCAGAATGGAAAATGAGTTCGTGTCAAGTTTAACTATGGAAATCACGTAATTTCATCTGAAAAGCATATGTTTGGAGATTGATAAATGACTTTATATCAATATAGTTTTTTTCTAAAACAATTTGAAAATGAGGAAACTTCCACTAAATTGGTATCAAATAGATCTATTCAATTTATATTAAATAACTAAATCCCATAATCATCGAGAATATCAAACACCAAAAAAAGAAAGCGAAATTGAAGGCTTCCATGTTTGAAATTGATTTTTTGGAGTGAATTTGTCGAGTAGTAGCTGAAGCTAAAATAAGGACCAGGCATAAATGGGGAAGGGAAGGAAATAAAAATTAATGCAGGATGACAATTCAATTTAGACACACATGTGAATAGAGAAGAAGATATTCATCATAGAACACACACTTGATAGGTGTTCCTTGCTAATAACAATACAGATTAAACGAATGGTATAATCCTAAAAAATTATATAAATCTTGAAATATTTCTATGATTTCTTTGCTCATTAAAAGTTGAACAAAATATTTGGGATGTGTTTGATTCTGAATATCCAGTAAATTAAAAAGGTAAGATGGAAAATGTCACTAATGCATGACAAAAATTTAGCGTAAACTCATTAATTAGTAGATTGATGATTAATAAGTTCAACTGAGCATGAGTGGAATAAAATAAGTTTAATCTATTAGACAAAAAAGGCAAAAATAAATTAAACTACTATAATTCTTCATGATCTCCAAAGGGTCAAGTATCATTTAGTAGGTGCTTAACAAGGTTATAACGGTTTAGCATTTGTGATGTTTTATGATACAACTGGCAATGCATTGTGCAAAATAGAATGAAAGAAGCTGATTTGGAGTATTCCTCTGACAACGCGTTGCACTTGTAAGGACAGAAATTGTTCAGTAAACTTTTATATATTCAAATGGTTGGAAAAGTAAAAAAATTGTTCTTTTCTTTCATTTTACTGTTGTGTCGAGTACTCATCACATGCTAAATATAAACTATAAAATAATTCGGTGCAATCTACAACTTTCTAATACCATCCAACATGAAATTTATACTTGGAACGCTGAGGTAGACCTATGAGAAGAGGAGTATTTACCAATAAAATATAAAGAATGGATTCACTGGATTAAATCTACAATTAAAATAGATGTAATCAATGGCTTAAAGCAAATATATGCCAGAATAGTAGACGTTGCCGACTTTCCTTCACTGACAAGCCTATTAGCTATAATAAGGATTAGGATTTCCATAGATAAGGGGTATTGGCGGTTGTTACTGAATGGAGATTCTTCCAGTGGCTACCTATTTTCTTCCACTGGTTGTTGATTTTCTTCCATTGACTCGATTCCAACGAAGACAAGAGCAAACAATGGTGACTGCAATAGAGGGTACTTCAGATGAAGATAAAGGCTACTGGGTTGATGAGTTATTATTTTTTAGAGGAGGCAATTTGTAAATAACTTGGGTTAGGGATTAACAAATGGGGAAAGTTTCTTTCTTTTTTGATGCACGATGAAAGAAAATGGGAATGGAGGGAACGGAAATTTTGTACTGCCTTTTAATTTTTCGCAGTGCTTATGACATTGGTTTTATAATTTATTGCTTAATCTTCTTTTCTTACTGCAAGTAAGCCAAAAACGCTATTTGGGTATTGTTTGAATAAAAAATGACTCAAACACCAATGGTGTGAAATCACACTATCCAATTACGGTTAGAAATCAAAAGAGCCACGGTTGCAAAATAAATGGGGAAAAGTAAGTAAAAGACAAGTGGTTTTTATACTGGCTCGATCTTAGCATAGACCTGCATCCACTTTTGATGTATTTTTGATCATTATGGAGAGAATTACATAGTTTATCATCTCATACACTTTGTTTACTACACTAGATCACTTTTGCAATAATTGTCCGCTTTTCGCTCTCCTTCCGCTTTAGATCTCACTTGAATTCGAGAAGGAATGGATTGGATCATGTAATTATATACTTTTCCTTGGTTCCATCATGAAAACAGTGTTAGAACCATGCTTTGAAAAGGAGAAATGGCGGTTGGAGATCACTTAGAGTGGATCAGAGTGAGAATTAATGGTGCTCGGAGAAGATGAGATCCATTTCATGTAGGAGGAAGGAGAAGAGAATTTTGGCGGCCGTTAATGGAGTTTTTAGAAGCTTTATAAGGGTGGAGGAATGGTTTTGGAAGATCTTAGGGGTAGTGGAATCGGTCCCTTAAAGTGTGGTGAAATGGGGTATTTATAGGAGAAGTTTGGACCAGTTAGCAATCTTGTAATTATGGAGAATTGGGTTTGGGTTGGTCACATAGGTATTTACAGTTTTGCCACCGCTCTCTTATTAATGTACTGACGCAGCTTCTGGCAATGCACCGATCTGCCTTTTGTTTCTAGACAGATCCACTTTGCACAATTAATTATGTACTGACCCATTTTTAATTGAATGAGACCGGTCCACCTCTACATTAATAGGACCGATCCGCTATATTATTCAAATGGGACCGACCCATTTGTATTATTGTACTGTACCAGTCATTCTTGCATTGCCACGTATGCATAAATTAATGCATCACACTACATACTTCTTCTGTAACCGATCCAAATTGTTATACTTGGACGGAACATGATACTTGCGTTAATATACACCGATAAATAGCAATGATCCCACGTTTAACATACTAACCACTTCGTATATACTGAGATGTCGATCCCATGAATTTGCTTACCAAGTGTACCTTGTTTATGCCGTTAATTACATTAATATAACTTGATTACATTAGAAGGCCTGGCACCACTTATTTAATTGTTATATTTCCATTCTTCAGGGCAGGACTGACTAGGATGTATGCAAGATCACGTGTATGTTAAATGATCGACCCACATTGTTTTTTCTATGTCGATCCAATTAGTGAAAGCACGTGGATGATGCTAAAGTCAATCCTTCCCACATGTATTTTCTTTGCTTTATTATTCATGTCCAGTCATCATGTTATGTTCCTTTGCATGCATTATAGTAAGGTATGTGATTCATGTTGTTGTATTACATCATTGCTATTTGGACTTAATCCCTTCTTTTGCATGCTTTGTCATTTATATTTGCAATGAATTGATGCAGACCCTCAAGATGTATTCATTCCATATTAACAGCCCATGTATGATCCATGCACACTTATCATGAGTCCATATTATACTTTGTGATTACCACTTTGTGACCGTACTACTTTTATCTATCAGCATGTGGTTCTTACATGGTTCACGTAACACATTTGCATCAATGTGGAATTCCATGCTCTTCATTATAGATGACCCGGTTGGTGATCGATCTAGTGCTTTGCAATTGACCAACCCGGTGTAGTGACCGATCCGGCGCTTTACAACAGACCGACCCGATGTAATGACTGGCCCGGTGCTTTGCAACAGGCCGACCCGGTCCACTGTGAATGGACCGACCCGCTATGAAGGAATGGACCGACCCGATGCTTTGCAGAATAGGCCGACTCGCTGTTGTGTAAACATGGCTGATCCGTTTGCTTTCTGCCTACCGATCCATCACTTAAACACTAATTTTTAGTGGGTTAACATTTTCCCCTCAAAGCTTGTATTTTTTGCTTGCGGGAAATGCAGGCTTCGAAATGAACGTTGTTGTTAATGTACTTTGCGTTGAGATCCAGTTATAACTTTCTGTGTTGCTATGGTTTATCATTCTTTGAATTCATATGCTTCATCTTACATGTTTTGTAATTAAAACAAACGTTGCACAATTTTGGACTTTATACTTCACCATCGACCGTCCACATTGATAGTGGATTAATTAATCATTAAGAAATGATTTATAGCGATTTTTTTTTGAATCGAATAAAGTGTCTGTACATAACTGTTTAATTCAACGGTTTGTAACCCGTCGAATATTGTTTACATAAACATGCTATTCTGATTCGAATTCGCCTTAACGCTTAAAATCAGCTAATCGACTAAAGTCGACCTTGGATTTCAAACATTATTATTTAATGACTTATATTATGGTGGGTGTTGACACACCTTTTGGTAAAAGCTGTCACACTGAATATCTGGATAGTATCGCGCTCGGATATGGAGAACAACATCAGAAGATAGGCAGCGATTTGGTCAAAGTTGCATCACGAACAAAGAAAGGCCGGAAACTCCTATCAAATGACCTCTTTTGGGCCCGAAAACTGCAATTATGGAGCTGATCTCATTAACTCTTGTAGATCTCTGAATTAGCTTCAGTTTGAGCTTCGGTTTGGCCCAATCGGACTTACGGTTTGAAAGTTATGCCTGTTTCCGTAAATTGGTGTAATCTGACAATTTCCTGGATAAAGCAACGATGCGTCACACGATCAAAGTATGGCTCATGCACCCCCAGATTTCCCCTCATCGGATCGCACCCCTCCGCTCATGAAGCACCTCGTCTCGTGAAGTAGCCCGACTCGTGGAGCGCATGTAGACCACGACCCGACCACTCCAGCTCGTCACCACTGAACCACCGGCTCAGCTCGCCCTATGAGACCACGACCCGACCCCCGAACCTGCTCCTGTGCAGCTTGTTCTGACCTATTTTCAAGGCTATTCGCCCTCTTATTTTCTCGGATATGTGCCACGTAACCCATCACGAACCGGTCTTCCCAGAAGCACTCCTACAACTATTAATACACCATTTGATGGAATTTTCGTGGATCTTTTGGCTCAAACTCCTCACAACTTCCACCATTGCTCT
Source organism: Allium sativum (assembly GCA_030737875.1). Lineage (NCBI taxonomy): Eukaryota > Viridiplantae > Streptophyta > Magnoliopsida > Asparagales > Amaryllidaceae > Allium > Allium sativum. The sequence goes on from JASFAX010003106.1 coordinate 20,939, forward strand.
CTACAAAGCAATTTCTGCAGCAAAGGAGCCAAGTTCCACATTATAACATGTGGATTTCGTGTAAAATTTTATAATTTCTGACCCCTTTTCATTGTAAACACGAGGATTTCGTGTATAAACCGAGAGAATTGTACTTGTAACTTCTTAGGATTTAAGAAGAGACATAAAGAGGAAACACACGAAGTTTTTATAGTTTTTGATGCGCCAGGTAGGGGGCACACGACAACATCAATTTCTAGCTTGAAAGGAGACTCAATGGAAAACAAAAGGAAGAAGACTAGAACTTCCACTCATGCTAATGATGTTGGTGCTGAAGACACAAGGAACAAGGAAAGCTAGGAAGCTTCCTCTCATGGAGATCCTTCTGCATACTTGACCAGAGATGAGATGGATGGAGTTCTCACTGAACTGAGAGATCAGATGGCACGGCATGATGATCTCCTCCAGAAACAACAGGAAATGATCAACCAATTCTTCGGTCGGATGGATGGAAGGCAGAATAACGCTCAAGTCATTGGAAACGAGGCCACAAAAGCGGCTCATGCATAATTAGGACTCGGGGGCAACCTACTCGCTCTTGGAAATGCACTGCGATCTACTTCATCTCCAGATCAGATGAACATCGGATTGCAAGCACCCGTTCAGTAGCATCAACCATCTTGTGATACACCTCTAGATCGCGATCCGGATCGGGGTGCACCACCAGGCTCACGAGCCGTTCCTAGCAACTCTCTCCCGCTTGCTCAACAACAATCGGTTCGTGACCTACCTCCAGGATCCAGTCGGATCGCCCCTCTACTTCACGAACCTGGCTCACGAACCAACCCCCTCGAACCGGGTCCGGTCACCACCCTCGATCCGCGATCCACGATCCCAAGGTAGAAGCTCACCAACAGCTTCCATCCTCTCCTGCATTCAACGCTGGGGGCACCAGCTCTGATCTTGGCAACTGGCAACAACTTTTTGAGGGCGATCGGCTAGCCAATCTCATTCAATGCCTCATGAGAGGCCGTACTTATCAGATTGACGTGGAAGACGTCAACCACACTCCTTTCACTCAGGAAATCAGGAATTCCCACAATCCCCCGGATTTCCAACTTCCACAACTGGAGCCCTACAACGGCAGGACCGATCCAACCGTGCATCTGATGCGCTACAAATGGCATATGGAAGTTCAATCGGCATCGGAAAACGTCATGGCAAAGTATTTTCTCCTCTTTCTGACTGACATAGCCGCTATGTGGACTCGGCAGCTAGAAACGGAATCGATCAGCAGTTGGAACATGTCGCACGTTTTATTGAACAATTTCGGGTTCACATCGCTCGGCCCAAGAACGTCATGTTACTTACTACAATCAAGCAGAGGCTTAGAGAAACTCTGCGTTCATTCCTGGAAAGATTCAATGTTGTAGCAGCATCAATTGACCGACCTAAACCATCGATGGTGCCGATGACAACAGTATCCGGTGTTTTGGATAGCTCAGCGTTCAAAAAGTCCTTGTACCGAGACCCACCACGGAATCTCTGCGAATTGTATCTTGAAGCAGACAGATTTCTGCTGGAAGAAGATGCAACCTCCGAGAAGAAAGTTCTCGATGTCAACATGCATAAAGACAGAGAACTGTCTGATTCAGGAAATGGCAAAGGAAAGTCCGCCATCAAGAATGATCCCAACACTCAGCTCAAGAGAGGCCCCCAGATATGAAAAGTATACTGAGCTCAATGCCTCACTCTCAAACATCTATCTGGACAAGAACGGTGCTATCTCCTACCCAAAGCCTCCTTGGAGGTAGCCATCGCAAATAGAAAGCGATTCTGGTAAGCACTGCATATTCCATGACATGGACGGTCATGACACGAATTAGTGCAGACATCTTCGTGATTCGATTGAGGAACGGCTTAGACGTGGAGAGCTGCCCGAGTATGTGAAACTATCAATAGCACCTGCGCTTCCACCTCCTACTTCCCGGAGAGGGAATGACCCTGGATCGAGCTCTCGTGGGCTCATCATCAACTGATCTGGATGAGATCAACTTTCATTTTCTGCATTTCTTAGGCTTTAAGATTTGTTTTTGCTTTTGTTAGGTTTTTTGATTGGTTGAATCGAAGTACACACGTACGGGGTAAGGATGTAGCCCTAAAGCGTGCTCTGGACTCGGTGTCAAACCAATCAGGATTTGCTTTGGTTTTGCATTTTGAATTAAATTAGGACTTTCCAAGAATGGATTATGTGTGGAGAATTTAAGTATCTTGTCAGGATGTGGCAGGATCCTCAACTTCAGTTAAAGTATGGCTTATACTTATTATGCAACTCTTGGTATGGATTATGCCTAGGGACGGGCTATCTTGTCAGGTTGTGGCAAGCGTAGCTCTACTTCAGGTCTGAGTATGGTTTATACTCACTTTGGAAACTTAAGTATGGATTATACTTAGGAACGATAAATGGTCTTGTCATGATGTGACAAAAGAAATCGGGTATGGATTATACTCGGTTTGAACTCCAGGGTATGGATTATGCCCTGCAAACGGTCTTGTCAGGATGTGACAAAAGAAATCGGGTATGTATTATACTCGATTTGGACTTCTGGGTATGGATTATGCCTGGAAATGTTGGCCCTTTCCAGGATTTGGCAGGATGACTCAAATGTCCCTTGAGTATGGTTTATGCTCATTAGACGCCGAAGCATGGTTTATGCTCAGAAAATTTGGACAATATCGCCAGGATTTGGCACGTTTGTTTTTCCTTTATCTCTTTACAGAACACATCTTCCTTCTACCAGCAAGATATGTTCTGGGGGGCAAACTTGTTGACACACTTTTTGGTAAAATCTGTCACACTGAATATCTGGATAGCATCGCGCTTGGATATGGAAAACAACATCAGAAGATAGGCTGCGATTTGGTCAATGTCGCATCACGAACAAAGAAAGGCTCCCAAACTCCTATCAGACGACCTCTTTTGGGCCTGAAAACAACAATTACGGAGCTAGGTTTGGTAACCCTTGTAGATCTCTGAATTAGCTTCAGTTAGCTTTGGTTTGGCTCAATCGGACTTACGGTTTGAAAGTTATGCCCGTTTCCGTAAACTGGTGTAATCTGGCAATTTCCTGGATAAAGCAATGAAGCATCACACGATTAGAGTATGGCTCATGCACCCTCAGATCGCCCCTCATCGGATCGCCCCTCTCGGCTCGTGAAGCACCTCGTCTCGTGAAGTAGCCCGACTCGTGGAGCACATGTAGACCACGACCCGACTACTTCGGCTTTTCACCACTGAACCACCGGCTCGGCTCGCCCTATGAGACCACGACCCGACCCCCGAACCTGCTACTGCACAGCTTGTTCTGACCTATTCTCAAAGCTATTCACTCTCCTATTTTCCTGGATCAGGTGCCACGTACCCCCATCACGAACCGATCTTCCAGAAGCTATCCTACAACTTTAAATACACCATTTGAAGGCATTTTCGTGGATCTTTTGGCTCTAACTCCTCACAGCTTCCACCATTACTCTCTACAGAGCAATTTTTGCAGCAAAGGATCCAAGTTCCACATTATAACACTAGGATTTCGTGTAAAATCTTATGATTTCTGAGCCCTTTTCATTGTAAACACGAGGATTTCGTGTATAAACTGAGAGAATTGTACTTGTAACTTCTTTGGATTTAAGAAGAGGTAAAGTGGATGTAGGCTTGGTTTGAGCCGAACCACTATAAAAACTTCGTGTGTCTCCTCTTTATTTATATTTTCTGTACTCAGTGATTTGCGATCTGCATTGGGGTGTTAGGCCCAAATTTTGGTCTAACAGTGGGCAGCATTTCATATTTTGGAATGCACATTCATGATTTATTCCTTGCTTCCCTTTGGAGAAGGCCGGGAAATTTTGCCCCTGGTTTAGGAGATTGTTATCAGCCTTCCTCCAGGGAAATACTTTGGATTTGTTACCTTTGCTTGGGATGAAATTTAATACTTGTCATGTCTGAGATTTTCAGACAAACACAAGTTAGCTGGTTAAATCCGAATTCCATCTGTAATCCGGCTTGGCTAACTCAGATTTTGGAGACTTTCATCACTCGATTATACTGATTAATCCAAGCATCGGTAAATTTAAATATAGTGCCTTTAGAAAGGACTTCAGTTAAGACCCAATGTTTATTGTGATTGGATTAGGTGCGTCCTGATTCTGACGATCAATTGGGCGTCCCACATTCTTCACATCTGAGATTTCAGATGCTACGTAAATGGTTTTCATTCTTCACACCTGGATATTTCAGATGCTATGCAAACGATTTGATACTCTTCACATATGAGATTCCAGATGATACATAAGTGGATTTCCATTCTTCACATCTGGGGATTCCAGATGCTACGCAAATGGTTTAACACTCTTTACATCTGAGATTCCAGATGCTACACAGTTGAATTTTCATTCTTCACATCTGGGGAATCAAGATGCTACGCAAATGGTTTAACACTCTTCACATCTGAGATTCCAGATACTATGCCAGTGGATTTTCATTCTTTACATCTGGGGGTTCCGGATGCTACACAAATGATTTAACACTCTTCACATCTGAGATTCCAGATGCTACGTATGTTAATTATCCTTCTTCACATCTGGGGATTACAAATGCTACGCAAATGATTTAACACTCTTCACATCTGAGATTCCAAATGCTACACAAGTGGGTTTTCCTTCTTCACATCTGGGGATTCTAGGTGCTACCCAAATGATTTAATACTCTTCACATCTGAGATTCCAAATGCTACGCAAGTGGATTTTCATTCTTCACATATGGGGATTCCAGATGCTACACAAATGATTTAACACTCTTTACATCTGAGATTGCAAATGCTGCGCAAGTGGATTTTCCTTCTTCACATCTGGTGATTCCAGATGCTACGCAAATGATTTAACACTCTTCACATTTTAGATTCCAGATGCTGTGCAAGTGGATTTTCCTTCTTCACATTTAGGGATTCCAAATGCTACACAAATGATTTTACACTCTTCACATCTGAGATTCCAGGTGCTACACAAATGATTTAAAACTCTTCACATATGTGATTCCAGATTTTATGCAAGTGGATTTTCCTTCTTCACGTCTGGGGATTCTAGATGCTACGCAAATGGATTGGAGCGGTCGTTGTATTGTCCAAGGGGAAGCTATTAGCTCATTGGTCAGACAATCGACTTGGCAGGGTATATCAGTTTTAGGAACTTGAAGCTTTGAACCTCGCACTTGGGGAGGTGCCTCTCAACAAAATTTATAGCTCCCTCGTTTGATTGTCATTGCACTTGCCCATTTTTTGAATCTTTGCGACTTTCCCATTCACTTTTCAAGGCAGTTCTTTTTTTATTTTCACATTTGTGCATGGTTATATTTAAAGCATTTGGCACTTGAACTAGCGTTGTTGGGATCGCTATGTTTCGTCAGATTTCACAAGAACAAGCACTCGACAAATGACATGCAATATGAAATCAACTTTTTAAAAAAGTTTCGATTTGACATATAATTTTGAAAGCAAGAAATTCATTCTTATAGATATGCTCATTCTCACAGAGCTAATGTTCAGTGCATCACTTGTAGATTATTACAGACTGTTTATAAGATATTTTGAATATAACAGAAAGTAAAAAACGAAGTAAAGCATGAACTAAAGTAGGAAATAGAGCATGAAGTAAAGCGGTGGCGATGTTGATCGCTTATTTTGAGCCATTGTAATTGGAGATCCATTAGCGGTTATCAGTTGATAATCATCCTTGGCATGATTTAAGCAGAACCTATGTTGCTTGGACCAGATTGATCGATTGATGCCCCTTGCCCCTGGGGAGTTGTAGAAGGATTCATGGCTTGCGGATTCTTTACATTCTTGTAACACCCCGCCTCCGCTAGGGTCACTCGCAAAGGAATGCACTAGCTTTAGAGGGGCATTATTGGTAAACATGCACAGAAATATCACAAGACAGAACATATAGAATAGCGGAAGTAAAATCAAACTTTCATAACATGAGTAAATAAGGTCTAAAGCCTTTTACATCAGAGTACATCAAAACCTGTCTTGCAATAGTAAAGAAGCATAAAGACATTTTCATAAATTATTCCCCAAGTAAAAACAGTAAAGTAGCCATAGCCAAGAAAAGTCCAAGCCATCCATGATGACCTTCAAGCAGAAGAAGTCCGAACTAAACAGCATTGTTTCCTCCCTGTAACCTGGAGGGGGGGGGAAACGGAAGAAAAGAGGCGAAACAAAACGGGTCAGTCAAAAAGACTGAGTAAGTCCTATCTACTTCCAGTATAAAAACAGGTAAAGGTAACATGACATGCATAAACTGAAAGTAAACATAAGGATAACTACAAGATAGATAAACCAGGGTAGCCGGTTGAACTACTGTGGCAAAGTAAACTAAGGTATCATGATAAACTACGGTGTCATGATAAGTCAAGGTATCACATCGTCAGATTTCTATCGAGTACATTATCCCAAGGTATCCACCCCGTCTAACATCCCACGGTATCTATTATGTATATTCTTCTTAGTCCTAACATGTATATTTGCTCTGCACCTCTCGTACTAGTACCCCTACCCGCGTCATGTGTTAACCATGAATGTCCCTTGCTCAAAGTCGTGTGATGGTCCATGTCAACCTAGTATATCGCATATATAGGTTACTCAAATCATATGTTTCTTTCCATGTATATAAGTTCAGTCCTTTGCCGTACCTCGTACGGGCTTCCTCATGTCGTATTATCCTTGAATTCGTTTGGACTGTCACCCTTGTTCTAGCTAGGCTCTTCCATATGAATCATCGTTTGAACTACTAGGACTTACGCCACCTAGCACCACTAGGGATTACGCTTACCTATTGCACGCTTTCATATTTCGGTTTGGGTTAAACCACCTAGGCCCCTAAGGATTACGCTAACCCTCAACCGCGCCCTTTTTCCCACGCATTCATCGTGAATCGTTTTTCTATAACTGTATGCACATGTATCACATCGTGCAATCCGAGTCCTGTCACAGGGCAAACTAAGAAATACAGGACTCGGTCGGGAGCTTTAGATTTATCTGCCGATGCAGATACTAAGGTCTGCTTTTCTACACGTGGCTATGGTCCCACGAGACCCCTCCCTCAACTAGTGAAAGGCAACACAAGAGAAAATCTTGCATGAGAACTACACTCCGGCCAGCCCACATCCTACGGCCTACCTCACCCATAATTAGATAGCAATTATGGTCTGTTGGGTGTTCCCTGCCTTTCCGTACGTACACGCTTGACTCAAGATGGTAGATGATCGACGAACTTGCTATCTCGGGCACCTTATGTGTTCGTCGACTCACTGCTATCCACCCCAGTCTTTAGGTCGCTCGCATAGCAACCAAGGCATATTCTTGGTTCTTCTACCGCAGACCTCAACCTCTCGTGAGCCTAGTATAATGACCTGACAGCTCACAGAGGGATCCCAAGAATATCCTCACGTTCCCCGAAGCCGCTGCTTCGTTACCCAGTTCGTTGGAGCCTTTATCTAAATCAGATAGCCTGCTCCTACACGCATACTTAAACGTTGACCTAACGTATCGGGTTACTAATCTATCTAAGAAATGGTCCAAATTTCCTTGACTAAGAATTATTACTTAGTTTCCCTTAACTAAGGTTTACCACTTAGCCTTATTTCCATAATCCTTGTTAATTATGGTTATTTACCTAACCCTCCGAATTAGGGTTTATCTAATGGGTTAAGTGTCACTTAAGTTCATAACTTAGCCCGTCTACAAACCATGTCAAAATTGGCTAAGTATACAAGTCCAAGACCTAACCCTACAAACCATGTGTCAAGTTGGTTAAGTATATCAAGGAATCCATGACTTAACCTCGTCTAATTATCATTTTAGATTGGTTAATTATATAATTTAACTTGACCTTGTCATCAAATCGGTCAAGCGTATTCAAGTGATTCGTGACTTAGCCTTATCATGTTTTCACGTTAGATTGGTTAAGTATAGATTAACTTAACCTCATCAAATTAACGAGTTAGATTGGTTAAGTATAGGTCACTTAACCTCATCAAATCATCGTGTTAAATTAGTTAAGTGTTTAACTTAACCCCATTAAATTACCAAGTTGGATTAATTAAGTCTAGGCTAACTTAACCCCATCCGATTACCATGTTTAGATTAGTTAAGCCTAATCTTAACCCCATCCATTAACTGTATTATACGGTTAAGTGTCATTAAGAAAATTTACTTAACCTTATCACGTTATCGTGTTGGATTGATTAAGTGTTGGTTAACTTAATCCCGTCCACTAGTCGTATAAAAATGGTCAAGTGTCATTAGGCAAATCAAGTTACTTAACCTACCCAAGCTTATCATGTTTTGTTAAGTATCATTAGCCTAATCAAATTACTTAACCTATTTGTCCATATCATATTTGGTTAAGCCTCATTAATCAAATTAACTTAAACCTATTATGTGGCATTAATTTAATTAATGCACCCTCAACCTCTCACATTAGACCTTGTTGTGGTTACTAGTTAAGCCGGGCGGGTCCGGGTAGATTTACGCCACAACCTAGTCTAACCTCGGGTCTTAAGCGCGACATGACCAACTTCTCACATTGGGTCCTATTGTTTGCAACTACTAGTTAGGCCGGTCGGTTCCGGGTAGTTTTACGTTGCAAACTCAACCCAACCTCGAGTTGGCCATACTTACATTATCTAAGTTCATCATGTTTCCAAAACATGTTACAAGTTTTCAAGCATTTGGGTAGACCTAACTTAATAGGTAAATTCCCAAAGGGTAGACCTAACTTAATAGGTAAATTCCCAAGCTCATGTTTTTATGCATACTTACATGCCAACCTCCATGTTATCTTTCAAGTCATATTTTCAAGTATAAACACATGTCATATTCAAGTTAAGATTTTGCGACATGTTCATGTTTATCTAACTACCCAAAATCGTGTTTTCCCAACGCAAGCAAAGCGAGTCAACATAGTAAGGATACTATGTCACATATTGGTCTCAAAACATGCATGATGCCAAAAAGGGCTTGGCTTCCACATGCATAACATCATAAAGGGATTGGCCATAAACATGCATAGTGTCATAAGGTAATTTGGCCACAAACATGCATATTATCAAAAAGGGTTTGGCCATAAACATGCACAACTTAAAAGAGGGGATTGGCCACGAGCATGCATAATCTCATAAAGGATTTGGCCACAAACTTGCATGTTAGCATAAGGGGTTTGGGTTCATAAACATGCATAAGCCCCAAAATCTTGTCCTAGCCAATGTTTCACAAGTAAAGTGGTTCCTAAAGGTTCATGCTAGCATTTCATGCATAAAGATCCAAACTTGCAAGTTAAACTAGGTTATGCATAGCATGAGAGGCATGATTAAGTCACTCACATGGCCTAAAATCATAATCATGAACACAAGAGGCAAGGTAAGGTTCATATAGGTTCGCATAATCATGTTTAGCCTCATTTTATCCCATGTCATTATCAAAACTACCGTTTCCATCTAAAAGTAGCTAGAACTTACATAGTTAGGCCTAGGGAAAGAAGCATGAATCATCTTGGCTAAGAAAGGTGCCTCCTTTGTTGAAGAATCGTCATGGAACTCGCATAGCAATGTTGATTTGGCCTTGATTTGGTGTAGCAAGCTTGCACCTTTTGATTTGAACTTGATTTGGATGCATAGGCTCTAGGGATTTGAGATGGAGGCCATGAGAGTAGAAATTTTGCCATAGTTTAGTTACATGAGTGAATAATGAGGGTTTAGGATAGGTTAGGGTCTTATTTATAGATTAGGCAAGTGTTTTAGGCCATAGGATTAAACCTAGATTCAATCCAAGCCATCAAAGCATGTCTTGGGGAAGAAGTCAAGTGTAGGAACCATCTAGGGCCTTTAGATTAAAGATGAACCATGAGAACCATCCAAATGCAAAATCTGCATTTGAGCGAATCGGCCCACGGGTTGACAGCCAAACACCCTGGATTAACCCCTAGTCGACCCAGCGTGCTCGGGTCGACCTCAAAAATGGGCCGGTTCGGTTATTCCCCTCTCCCAATTCGCTGTTTTGAACATTTTTGCATATTTATTTATTTAATTTTCAATTATATATATATATATATATCAATATATATATATATATATATTTCTCTGCGCAACCCATTTCACTTAATTAAGTATACTTTAATTTGGGAATTTTTCGTGAAACTTCGCGAGGCCATATCTTGGTCATGCGGACTCCGATTTTCGAAAACTCGGACTCTATTTCGCGTATTTTTCCGAGATGAACGCAATGGCATAGCCCATTTCACTTGATTCAGAATTTAAAATTAAATTCTGCCTTGATTCTCGTCTTAACACGTTATCGAAAAATACGGGTTGTTACATTCTCCCCACCTTTTAGGATTTCGTCCCTGAAATCCCCAAGTTAGGAAGAACATACCCTACCATCCATCATCCATCTACTCAAAACATCATCCACAAGCAACCATTGTCCTTAGATGATTTCTAATGCTGTATGAATATATGCAAAACATGTGTGTACATGTTCCTTAGCTAATGCTAATGATCAGGCCTGAATGATCTTTCTAATGCAAAATATGTATAGTGCCATGAATCCAACATGTATGCAAATAGTCCTAGTCATATAGATACTATATGCGTGCACAATCATTCATTCATATGCAACAACCGCATGATAATACATTCGATTTCATCCATAAACAAGTATAAATACTCGTGCATATGCAATATGAAATGTGACCGAGTCGAGCTAGTATCTAATGTGTATTCGCGCGTCCACGAGCAACCACTTGCAACCATGTCAATCATAACATGTTTCAAATACATGTTTACATCCATAGGGTTCTACCTAGAATTCCCTGAAACAGGGTCGAGAAGATAAACAAAACAAACTCCGTACGGGGTTTGTAACAGAGACAGACCGAGAGGATATCCATAAAAGATAGCCTACAAGCAAGCTCAACAGAAAAACAGGGATCGAGGATATATTCCCAAAAGAGATATCATGCACGTATTTAGTCTTCAGTCTCCTGAGTCGCATTACCTTGAGCTTAGTTCCTTCATGCCTTGACCGCCCCTTTTACTTCACGATTTCGCAGCTTCTTATTTCCTGTTTTCATAACATGAGTTGGAACTCATTTCCTCGTCGCCCCTCGTTCCACTTGCACTTATTCTCCTTCTCGAATACTTGGCGCAAACAGGACTGCGTACTCATGATTCCACGCAAGCTTTCCAAAATTTCATTAGTGAATCCGGGACCTCGTACCACAAGGTATTCCACGTAGAAAAACTTTCCCTTGCAAGTAAACAGGTTACCATGCGCACTTACTAGGGTAATTCCCATAACCCATACATAAGCGAAGTAAACCATCCGTTTTATTAGCGAACACCACTCGATCGGGTTTCTAATTCCCAACAAAGGCATCTAGGGATTCTAAGTAACTAATCATGACAGAACCCAAAAGGTTACGCGATACTTCAAGGGTATTACCAAAACAAGCCAAGAGTCTAACTACCCTCCTTCTAAAACCGAGAGTGGCACCCCTTACTGGATAACCACTTCATCCTTAGAATCCATCCATAGCTTATAAACATAAGCATTATTTCCAAGCTCAATACTTGGCATAGACATTCTCAAATCCAAACAAGTCATGAATAAATGGACCGATCTTCCAATAGGACTTGGGACAAAAATGGGATTCTCTATTACGTTAGTACTTAAGGTGCAGAGACTCAACTACCGAAGCGGACTTAAATGATGCGGGGATCAAAACAAAGTCTCGACAGGATGATAAAGAGAAAAGCTAAACCTTTAACAAGATCGTTACCCTCCTTCTGAGGTACCCTAGAAATGAGAGCATACTATTGCCCTCCGAATGATCTTGTCCTTGTTCCATGATACTTAACTATCCGTCCCGTTTCACCATACCAAAGGTACTCTCTCGTCATGGGTTTCATTGTTCATCTTTCTCCCTCCTTTTAGGACTCAGCCATACCAACATGTTGCTTATCCCTGAGCTCGTATCCTTTATCCTTGTTCTTACTATCCTTTCATGCATAACTCTGCAACGGTCTCTCGAGAACCACCTCCATCGTACGGAAAACACTTATGCAGCTAGAAAGACTAGTCGCAGTCAAAACCACTGTGACTACAGATGGAGGAAAGAAAGGAAAAGAGATTCAATTAAGGAAACAAGGATAGTGCTAATGGCCTTTGGGGAATAGCCTTTTTTTTTAAAAGAAAATTTTCTTGAAAAATGCTTCTTTATAAACGATTTTCAAATAGTTTTCAGAACGTCTTTAAAAACTTTTGCCCAGTCTGGTAACCTTCTGCTCTGATACCAAATGTAACACCCCGCCTCCGCTAGGGTCACTCGCAAAGGAATGCACTAGCTTTAGAGGGGCATTATTGGTAAACATGCACAGAAATATCACAAGACAGAACATATAGAATAGCGGAAGTAAAATCAAACTTTCATAACATGAGTAAATAAGGTCTAAAGCCTTTTACATCAGAGTACATCAAAACCTGTCTTGCAATAGTAAAGAAGCATAAAGACATTTTCATAAATTATTCCCCAAGTAAAAATAGTAAAGTAGCCATAGCCAAGAAAAGTCCAAGCCATCCATGATGACCTTCAAGCAGAAGAAGTCCGAACTAAACAGCATTGTTTCCTCCCTGTAACCTGGAGGGGGGGGGGGAAACGGAAGAAAAGAGGCGAAACAAAACGGGTCAGTCAAAAAGACTGAGTAAGTCCTATCTACTTCCAGTATAAAAACAGGTAAAGGTAACATGACATGCATAAACTGAAAGTAAACATAAGGATAACTACAAGATAGATAAACCAGGGTAGCCGGTTGAACTACTGTGGCAAAGTAAACTAAGGTATCATGATAAACTACGGTGTCATGATAAGTCAAGGTATCACATCGTCAGATTTCTATCGAGTGCATTATCCCAAGGTATCCACCCCGTCTAACATCCCACGGTATCTATTATGTATATTCTTCTTAGTCCTAACATGTATATTTGCTCTGCACCTCTCGTACTAGTACCCCTACCCGCGTCATGTGTTAACCATGAATGTCCCTTGCTCAAAGTCGTGTGATGGTCCATGTCAACCTAGTATATCGCATATATAGGTTACTCAAATCATATGTTTCTTTCCATGTATATAAGTTCAGTCCTTTGCCGTACCTCGTACGGGCTTCCTCATGTCGTATTATCCTTGAATTCGTTTGGACTGTCACCCTTGTTCTAGCTAGGCTCTTCCATATGAATCATCGTTTGAACTACTAGGACTTACGCCACCTAGCACCACTAGGGATTACGCTTACCTATTGCACGCTTTCGTATTTCGGTTTGGGTTAAACCACCTAGGCCCCTAAGGATTACGCTAACCCTCAACCGCGCCCTTTTTCCCACGCATTCATCGTGAATCGTTTTTCTATAACTGTATGCACATGTATCACATCGTGCCATCCGAGTCCTGTCACAGGGCAAACTAAGAAATACAGGACTCGGTCGGGAGCTTTAGATTTATCTGCCGATGCAGATACTAAGGTCTGCTTTTCTACACGTGGCTATGGTCCCACGAGACCCCTCCCTCAACTAGTGAAAGGCAACACAAGAGAAAATCTTGCATGAGAACTACACTCCGGCCAGCCCACATCCTACGGCCTACCTCACCCATAATTAGATAGCAATTATGGTCTGTTGGGTGTTCCCTGCCTTTCCGTACGTACACGCTTGACTCAAGATGGTAGATGATCGACGAACTTGCTATCTCGGGCACCTTATGTGTTCGTCGACTCACTGCTATCCACCCCAGTCTTTAGGTCGCTCGCATAGCAACCAAGGCATATTCTTGGTTCTTCTACCGCAGACCTCAACCTCTCGTGAGCCTAGTATAATGACCTGACAGCTCACAGAGGGATCCCAAGAATATCCTCACGTTCCCCGAAGCCGCTGCTTCGTTACCCAGTTCGTTGGAGCCTTTATCTAAATCAGATAGCCTGCTCCTACACGCATACTTAAACGTTGACCTAACGTATCGGGTTACTAATCTATCTAAGAAATGGTCCAAATTTCCTTGACTAAGAATTATTACTTAGTTTCCCTTAACTAAGGTTTACCACTTAGCCTTATTTCCATAATCCTTGTTAATTATGGTTATTTACCTAACCCTCCGAATTAGGGTTTATCTAATGGGTTAAGTGTCACTTAAGTTCATAACTTAGCCCGTCTACAAACCATGTCAAAATTGGCTAAGTATACAAGTCCAAGACCTAACCCTACAAACCATGTGTCAAGTTGGTTAAGTATATCAAGGAATCCATGACTTAACCTCGTCTAATTATCATTTTAGATTGGTTAATTATATAATTTAACTTGACCTTGTCATCAAATCGGTCAAGCGTATTCAAGTGATTCGTGACTTAGCCTTATCATGTTTTCACGTTAGATTGGTTAAGTATAGATTAACTTAACCTCATCAAATTAACGAGTTAGATTGGTTAAGTATAGGTCACTTAACCTCATCAAATCATCGTGTTAAATTAGTTAAGTGTTTAACTTAACCCCATTAAATTACCAAGTTGGATTAATTAAGTCTAGGCTAACTTAACCCCATCCGATTACCATGTTTAGATTAGTTAAGCCTAATCTTAACCCCATCCATTAACTGTATTATACGGTTAAGTGTCATTAAGAAAATTTACTTAACCTTATCACGTTATCGTGTTGGATTGATTAAGTGTTGGTTAACTTAATCCCGTCCACTAGTCGTATAAAAATTGTCAAGTGTCATTAGGCAAATCAAGTTACTTAACCTACCCAAGCTTATCATGTTTTGTTAAGTATCATTAGCCTAATCAAATTACTTAACCCATTTGTCCATATCATATTTGGTTAAGCCTCATTAATCAAATTAACTTAACCCTATTATGTGGCATTAATTTAATTAATGCACCCTCAACCTCTCACATTAGACCTTGTTGTGGTTACTAGTTAAGCCGGGCGAGTCCGGGTAGATTTACGCCACAACCTAGTCTAACCTCGGGTCTTAAGCGCGACATGACCAACTTCTCACATTGGGTCCTATTGTTTGCAACTACTAGTTAGGCCGGTCGGTTCCGGGTAGTTTTACGTTGCAAACTCAACCCAACCTCGAGTTGGCCATACTTACATTATCTAAGTTCATCATGTTTCCAAAACATGTTACAAGTTTTCAAGCATTTGGGTAGACCTAACTTAATAGGTAAATTCCCAAAGGGTAGACCTAACTTAATAGGTAAATTCCCAAGCTCATGTTTTTATGCATACTTACATGCCAACCTCCATGTTATCTTTCAAGTCATATTTTCAAGTATAAACACATGTCATATTCAAGTTAAGATTTTGCGACATGTTCATGTTTATCTAACTACCCAAAATCGTGTTTTCCCAACGCAAGCAAAGCGAGTCAACATAGTAAGGATACTATGTCACATATTGGTCTCAAAACATGCATGATGCCAAAAAGGGCTTGGCTTCCACATGCATAACATCATAAAGGGATTGGCCATAAACATGCATAGTGTCATAAGGTAATTTGGCCACAAACATGCATATTATCAAAAAGGGTTTGGCCATAAACATGCACAACTTAAAAGAGGGGATTGGCCACGAGCATGCATAATCTCATAAAGGATTTGGCCACAAACTTGCATGTTAGCATAAGGGGTTTGGGTTCATAAACATGCATAAGCCCCAAAATCTTGTCTTAGCCAATGTTTCACAAGTAAAGTGGTTCCTAAAGGTTCATGCTAGCATTTCATGCATAAAGATCCAAACTTGCAAGTTAAACTAGGTTATGCATAGCATGAGAGGCATGATTAAGTCACTCACATGGCCTAAAATCATAATCATGAACACAAGAGGCAAGGTAAGGTTCATATAGGTTCGCATAATCATGTTTAGCCTCATTTTATCCCATGTCATTATCAAAACTACCGTTTCCATCTAAAAGTAGCTAGAACTTACATAGTTAGGCCTAGGGAAAGAAGCATGAATCATCTTGGCTAAGAAAGGTGCCTCCTTTGTTGAAGAATCGTCATGGAACTCGCATAGCAATGTTGATTTGGCCTTGATTTGGTGTAGCAAGCTTGCACCTTTTGATTTAAACTTGATTTGGATGCATAGGCTCTAGGGATTTGAGATGGAGGCCATGAGAGTAGAAATTTTGCCATAGTTTAGTTACATGAGTGAATAATGAGGGTTTAGGATAGGTTAGGGTCTTATTTATAGATTAGGCAAGTGTTTTAGGCCATAGGATTAAACCTAGATTCAATCCAAGCCATCAAAGCATGTCTTGGGGAAGAAGTCAAGTGTAGGAACCATCTAGGGCCTTTAGATTAAAGATGAACCATGAGAACCATCCAAATGCAAAATCTGCATTTGAGCGAATCGGCCCACGGGTTGACAGCCAAACACCCTGGATTAACCCCTAGTCGACCCAGCGGGCTCAGGTCGACCTCAAAAATGGGCCGGTTCGGTTATTCCCCTCTCCCAATTCGCTGTTTTGAACATTTTTGCATATTTATTTATTTAATTTTCAATTATATATATATATATATCAATATATATATATATTTCTCTGCGCAACCCATTTCACTTAATTAAGTATACTTTAATTTGGGAATTTTTCGTGAAACTTCGCGAGGCCAAATCTTGGTCATACGGACTCCGATTTTCGAAAACTCGGACTCTATTTCGCGTATTTTTCCGAGACGAACGCAATGGCATAGCCCGTTTCACTTGATTCAGAATTTAAAATTAAATTCTGCCTTGATTCTCGTCTTAACACGTTATCGAAAAATACGGGTTGTTACAATTCTGGTATTGCCTGTTTTTCCTGATCAACTCCTCAATAAGGTTCTCCAGGTGTCAGCACTCATTAGTGTTATGACCAGGCTAGTTGTGAAATCTGCATAACTTTCCAGAGTTTGCTGCTTTGTCGCTTATCCTTATCGGATTTGGCTACGCATACTCTTCAGAATTCTTTGTTGCAAGATAGATATTTTCAGGAGTGTCGTTCAAAAGGCGTTAGTTCTGATTAGTTAAAAGGCGAGACTTCTTATTAGCCTTGTTGTCGTTCCCATCATTGGCGTGCTTCTGCCCCTGAGTGTTATGCTGATTATACTGAGCAGCAACATTTTTAGAAGCTTCAGGAGGTTGGTTTGAATTAGTAACCCGAAGAGGTGCAGCCATATTCTCCAATCTCGTGTACTCCTCCGCCTTTTAATAGAATTTGTCAAGCGGGCTTGGCTTTTTCATTTTGATCCATTTGCCAAATTTGCTATTTTCATATATGGCGCCGATTAGAGACATTAAGATCATACGAGACTCGGGATTTCCTACTTCGGATACATCAGCATCAAATCTTTTGAGGAAAGCTTTGAAAAATTCTTCTGGTTGTTGTTTCATTGATGTAATAGAAATAACGTCCATCACCTTCATAGCTTGCAACCTGAACTGCTCTTTGAATTTCAGGATCAAATCATCAAATTGGTTAATGGATTTGGGCAGGGGCCCTGTGAACCATAACAATGCGACACCTTCTAGATAGAGAGGGAAGCACAAGCATTTGATATCGTCTATTGCTTTAGCTCCATTAATATACCATTCGTATTTGTATAGGAAGTGATTCGGATCAAAAGTCCCATTGTATGGAGGCAGAGTAGGATGCGTGTACTTCGTGGGAAATTCAGCCTTGTGGATCGTCTTTTTGAATGGATTTTTGCTAAGAGAGAAGTCTCATTCTCTTTCGCTATCCTTGTGAGGCATGCTGTCTTACAAGATTTGAATTACCATATCCACGATATATTTCTTCGTGTTGTGTCGTTTCGTGGAGCGGACTTTGATCTCTTTTCCGGATGTTCGTCATGGCAAGCGATCGCGTTTAGAGGAACTAGGTCTTTTACTTCCACTATGGGAAGGTTCCTCCTTATCGGGACTTGCAACTCGTCAGTTATTCCAATCGGAATGGTTTTTAGCTTTCAACTTTGAGAGTCCGACATTAGCAACATCTTTTCCAATAAACCGTTCCATGTTATCATTATGAGGATCAGAGGCCGATGAATTTGCACTCTCTTCAAGGCTGACGTGGATTTTCGGAGGAGGAGCGGGATTTGCTTGAGCGTTTAGGAGAGAACTCACTTTATCCATCAAAGCTTGATTAGCATCCACGAGAGTTTTGTTAGCATCAATTAAAGTTTTATTGGAAGCTTCCATGCGTTGACTCAAGTTAGCGACGACGGTGTCTAATTTAGCTTTAGTCACTCCAGCTCCAGACATTGAATTTTCTCCAACTTCGAAACGGTTAGTGAGTGGAGTATTTTCATTGTTGATAACATTGTTATTTTCTTCAACGGCACTGGTTGTAGTCTTCTTAGATTTAGCCATTATTTCGGATAAGGCCTTGAAATTGGAAGATAGTTCGTCGATTGGCCTAGATCTTAGATTTTCGGAATCTATGGTAGAAGTAGACCTAGAAATTCAATGTGAACGTAGGAGATGCGAACACGGCCCCATGTTGGGCGCTAAATGTTTGAATCAAAAATGACTCAAACACAGTGATGTGAAATTAAACTATCCATTTATAGTTAGAAATTAAAAGAGCCACGGTGGTAAAATAAATGGGAAAAAGTAAGTAAAAGAAAAGAGGTTTTTATAGTGGTTTGATCTTAGCAAAGATCTACATCCACTTTTGAAGTATTTTTCATCATTATGGGGAGAATTACATATTTTATCATCTCATACATTTTATTTACTACACTTGTTCACTTTTGCAATAATTCTCTGCTTTTCGCTCTCTTTCCGTTTTAGATCTCACTTGAATTCGAGAAGGAATGGATTGGATCATGTAATTATATTATTTTCCTTGGTTCCATCATGAAAATGGTGTTAGATCCGTGCTTAGAAAAGGAGCAGTGGTGGTTGAAGATCACTTGGAGTGGATCGGAGTGACAATTAATGGTGCTCGGAGAAGATGAGATCCGTTTCAACTAGGAGGAAGGATAAGAGAATTTTGGCATCCATTAATGGAGTTTTTAGAAGCTTTAGAATGGTTGAGAAATGATTTTGGCAGCCCGCCGGGTTAGTGGAATCGGTCCCTTGAAGCGTGGTGCAATAAGGTATTTATAGGAGAAGTTTGGACCAGGTGGCAATCTTGTAATTATGGAGAGTTGGGTTTGGGTCGGTCACACAGGTATTTACAGTTTTTCCACCGCTCTCTTATTAATGTACTGACCCAGCTTCTAGCAGTGCACCAATCCACTTTACTTTTAATGTATTTGTGACGGCCCGCCCCGTACCAGCCTGCATTTCCTCCGAGAGAACGCTGTACACATGCCCGACTAGCACGAGACGATTGTCAGAAGAAAGGAAAGAAGGGAATTAACTAACGAGAAACCTGTAGAATGTCTCACAGCGCATGGAGTAAAATATAATAATAACATACTTGACATAAAACAGGTGAGACAGTGCATAAGCTGATAACTAAAATCAACATCAACATCAAAGCAGCGGAAATCCCAATACAGCTTATTACAACTTTTCAAAATCTACTGTATCTAAACAAAAGAAAGCCAAAGTAGAAGATACACCACCAATGCCAAAGCAGTGATCTTCAACAACACAGGGAGAATACTATATATATGTGTTACGTGGAAGCCTCCTGCTCGTCTCCGGATCATCTACCCGTGCATCACCAGCTAACCTGTCTCTAGTCTGCTCGTGTGAGCACCCAGAGTAATAAGAGGAGACATAAAACTCTGGGTCAGACATAAAGCCTGGTATGAGCGATAAGCATATAAACAAAATAATAACAGGTATACTAAACCATACCTGAACCTGGACCTGCAATCAAAGAGTTAGTACCACATACCGTACAATATCTAAGGTGCCATAATAAATTGTGTAAGATTACGGAGGTGGGGTGTGCATGTCAAAATGATAGCAAACAAATCAGCCATAGCAACCATCCTCACATCTCTCACTCAGTGCGTAAAGCATACGATATCTACCACTTTGGAACACTAGACAAATTGAGGTAACGACGAACCCCGACTTGTAGAAACCCTGCTGTGACCAAGCTAAACCCATGGAGTCATGACCAAACATTTCAATGACCCACCACATTGGTCGTAGCCCTTGGTCCTACCAATGCCATAATGGCCCTGAATCCGCCTTCGTACCTCCTACCATAGTGGTCCAAAGCTATAGACATCGATAACCCCTTAACACGCGTCCCGCAGCAAAGCCCAACCATGAAGCGAACTCGTTGATTCCCATCTAAATCTTGAGCTCTAACTTCTCATTTGGACTTCCTTCGCATCTCGGGTTTTGATCGAATTGGAGTGGGTCTTCCGAAGAGTCATCGCGTAGTAGTAATAGCCCACGTACGGTTCGGTTCGGTGCTCCTCGTTTAGCTCGGTTTGGTTCGGTGTAACCTTCCTGATCGGTTCGGTTCGGTGGTCCTCGTCTAGCTCGGTTCGGGTCGGATACTCCACTTCGGGTCGGTTCGGTGTCCTCCTCCGGGTCGGGTCGGGTTACTGTCTTCCTTCCTGTTTTTTCCGATCAGCTCCCTCGTTTTCCATCTACTCCGATCCGATCCGCTCCCGTTTTCCATCTACTCCGATCCGATCCGCTCGCTTCGCCTTACTCCAGTCGTAGTCTTCCATTCTTGAGTCGATCCGATCTGGCCTCCATTATTCTTCCGATCCAATCCCCTTGTCCACTCCAACTCTAAGTAAACGACCTTCCTTCTCGCCAAGCCTCCTCCAGTGACAAGTCCCAATCCCGTTCGGATTCCCTCGGCCAGTTCACTAGTCCGATCCGACCCCTACTCCGATCCGATCCGGTTCGGAACCTGCACACTTCTACAACTTTCCAGCGAGCTTTCTACGCCATTCGACGGCGTTTTCGAAAAATCTAACACTTCTAATCAATCATAAAACACACCATAGAGTCATAGCAACATGTGATAGCAACCACAAACGGCAAACAACAATTCAAATGAATCAAAATGGATCAAATATACCCAAAACCCCTTATTTTCCCTTAAGCATTTTTAAGCAAATCTAATCATAGGTTTAACAAAACTTAATCAAATCGAACCAAATTTCAACCAGAGGCATAAAACATTATTTAAGAATTTCTAAAAAATTTTCCAGAATTTTTCAGTGTATAAATTCGCTAATCTTAACTAATCACCTTTAATTAACTATAATTAGTGCCAAAACGATGCTATCACTCACCTTGGCCACAAAATAAAACACCTAATCTGAAATACTCTCTATTTGGGTCGAATTCCTACATATAGCAGCAGCTCCAACCTTGCTTTGTTGCTATTTGGCCTTGTTTTGATGTAGTTTAGGCTTAATCTTCACTAAAAATGTGTTTTGGAGTGGTTTTACAGGATGGAAGCCATTACTAGGGTCTCAAGAAGGTTTGTGGCGGCTCAAAACTGAAATGGAAATGATTTCCTAACCCTAATCAGTCCTCCTATACCTCTAAACCCGAAATTCCCCTCTGGGCCTAGCTGCTAATCACCCGGTTAAGCCCAATTAAGCTGTTTTTCACCATTTGAAACTTGTTTCAGCCATATCTCCCAAATGGTGAGTCCGTTTGGCTAATGTGACCACTCCACGGAAAGAGAAACCATCATCCGGAGCCAATAGAAGTGGTTTTAGGTCAAAATTCCTTTCTAGTCAAAAGTTATGGCCAAAACAGTACCGACTAGGGGTAAAATGGTCATTTAAAAATTGGGAAAAATCATGAACATGGGAATTGACCCCAGTGGTCGTCTCCCAAAGTTACATGACCATAGGACTTCGTATGTGAAAGAAATAAATATTCTACGATCCTATGATGCGTAGAATACGGGTCGTTGCACTCTCCCCCCCTTAAGAAATTTCGTCCCCGAAATTCCTTAACCCAAACATACAAAGGATCCCGCATGCCTAATAACCACATACTACAATCAAACATGCAAAACAAGAAACCAAGCCTATCCTAGCATGCGGAAAACTAAATCGATGTCAAAATCTTACCAGGCAAAGAGTTCTGGATAAGTCTTCCTAATGTTCTCCTCCGTCTCCCAAGTACAATCATTCTCGTCCTAGCCCCACTGAACCTTGACTAGCTTCACCGCCTTCCTTCGAAGTTGTTTCATGTCATGCTCAACAATACGGGCCGGCTTGCGGTTCCCAACTGCCTCGGGTTCTACTTTGAAGTCCCCTAACTGATCAGCAGAAATAGTCATATCTGAGTCGTGAACGGACTTCCTTAGTTGGGAAACATGAAATACATTGTGAACTCCCGCCATTTTCTCTGGTAAGTCAATTCTATATGCCAAATTCCCGACTAGCTCGAGAACAGGGAATGGGCCAATGAATCTTGGTGCCAACTTGCCTCTCCTTCCATATCGTATTACGCTCTTCAACGGAGAAATCTTGACAAACACCAAGTCGCCAACGGAGAATTTTAAATCTCTAATCCTCTTATCAGCATAACTCTTCTGCCTATCTTGGGCAACCTTCATTC
>JASFAX010003107.1:0-43567 GCA_030737875.1 Allium sativum
TCCTTGCTACTATGGCTATATTTTATTTGGGGAATTTTGCTTCTTTTATGTACTCTGATGTTTTAAAGTACAAGCTAATAGTTTTTATGATGCAATGGTTTTTGTGTATTTCAGACATGTGATGTTTTTGAACCACGATGCTTTATGATTAATAAAGTTTTTAATTCTGCTGTCATTTTATATCCGTTTTGTAATATCTTTGTTTCTGTTTAACTATAATGCTTCACGAAACTTAATGCATTCCCTTTTTGAGTGACATTAATGGATGTGGGGCATCACACTTGGTATTAGAACTGAAGGTTACTAGATTAGATAAAAGTTTTTGAAACTATTTTCAAAAAGGTTTTAAAAGAAAGCATTTTTCAAAATGAAAAGTCTGTTTTGAAAAAACATATTCCCCAAAAACATATGTAATATCCTTCGGTCCTTTGTCTAAATCTCTTTCCTTTTCGTTTCAGCATGTCTGGGGAACCTAGTATTCCTGAGGGCTTTACGATACCAGGCTGGTACCGCATGTATCTAGAGGCCACGACACCTACCAGAGGTCAAGATGACGTTCCTACCCTAGTTGCATTCATCGTTCCTCGTCCTCCAAGAGCAGATAATTTCGCTAAGATCTGCAAAGATTTATGTGCCATGGGAGGGAAGCTATTCCGTGGAACCGAAACATTCGTAGAGGCAAGGAATTGACTCAAGGAGACCGAGGACTTGTTTATAATCTTTGAAGTAGAAGATCGAAGGAAGATTCAGTTAGCTGCCTGGCCACTGAAAGATGAAGCTTCGTTCTGGTGGGAAGTAACCCAAGCTAGACGTCCGGTGGAGACATGGGATGACTTTAGAATGAGGTTTGAAATGAAGTTTCTTTCCCAAACTGAGAAAAGCATGCAAATGAAGACGTTCTTGGCGCTCAAACAAGGAAACATGACTGTTGTTGACGGCAAAAAATGTCGTAAACACCAAAGATTCCTAATTACTAGGAATTATAAATATTCTCACATAGATAAGAACATATTATAGAACATAAACAGTAAATAACACAAGAGATTTATAGTGGTTCGGCCTCAGGGAGGGCCTACGTCCACTTTGAAGAGTTGTAGGAATTTTATTGATCACTTGAAAGATTACAAGGTTGAGATCCTCTCATTACATTCATTGACTATGATATATGAAGTTACAATAGTCATATTTGCAAGAAATAGTAAAATGGACAAGTTTGCCCTTCTTCTTCCTCAAAGAGGAGATGTCATTAATGAAGCTTTATGGCGGTCTCAAAGCCCAAGAATCTCTCTCTTTTGAAGTGTGGGGTAGTGGGGTATTTATAGGAAGTGGTTAGGTAGGACTAGGTAGAAACGGGGACCATCTTCAGGAAATTCGCGCCTCCAGCCGTCGGCCATGGAAAATTCGTACCTGGGTGGAGGTACGAAATTTCGCACCTACTAGGTGCGAAATTTCGCACCTCCCATATACAAAATTTCACCTCCCAGGTACGAAATTTCGTACCTTCAAGGTATTAAATTTCGCACCTTGTAAGGTATGAAATTTCGTACCTAGGAGGTACGAAATTTCGCACCTTGGCAGGGTGCGAAGTTTGTTTGGAGGGGACGTGGTCGAGGTTCATTGGCGCGATATGTTGGTTCTTTTGGGGCGTCGAAGCTCCTCAACACGAAGTGAAGGAATCTATCATTTAGCTGGTCCGAAGTGAAGTAATATGAGCTTCCGGCATGGAGAAAATCAGATGAATCGGGCAGTGCCCACAGTTTCGACCTAACCGGTTAGGTCGATCGCCGCCGGGACTGTGGGACACTGGACCCCCACTGGCGCTGCACCCGGACCCGCTTGACGGCTCGCCTTCGGCTCGGATGCGGATGGATACTGATGGAGGTTGCGTCCGTGGTATGCGACATCCTGCTAGTGGCCAGACTCGAGTCTTCTGATACTGGCCCCCAGATGATATTGGCAACACCTCCGGGCTGTAATATCACGCGATATGTTGAGTTAAGCATGTCTTGAGTACTTTTAGTGACCGGACCAAAAGGCCGGTTAACAACTGTTAAGGAATATGTGAAAAAATTCAACCAGCTAGCAAGATTTGGATTGGAATTGGTAGATACTCCGCATAAGAAAGCTTTGCG
Source organism: Allium sativum (assembly GCA_030737875.1). Taxonomy (NCBI): domain Eukaryota; kingdom Viridiplantae; phylum Streptophyta; class Magnoliopsida; order Asparagales; family Amaryllidaceae; genus Allium; species Allium sativum. The sequence continues at coordinate 2,133 of JASFAX010003107.1, forward strand.
GTTTGCTAAAGGAGAAAAGAAGGAAGTTAAGGCTGAGGAAACAACACAAAATAAGAAGGTATGGCCCAAGAAAGGACCACCACTACCACAACAACAACAATATAAGAAAGAATAAAAAGGCTAAGGATAAGAGGAAATGTCACAGTTGTGGACTTGGTCAAGGACTGCAAAAGAAGGAAGAATACTTACTTCAATTGCGGAGATGTCAAACACTTTGCTAGGGAGTGCCCGAAGAAACAGGGACTACAGGGACAAGGTCAAAGGGCAGGAGCTTCTGGAGGGCAAGTGCATGCTCTCGCGACCAGTGCTCCAGATAGAGGTAGGAAAATTTCCGTGGAAGGTTTGATTTCTCTTTCCAGTCATCCAATTAGAACTCTTTTTGATTCTGGCGCTTCACATTCATTTATATCTAGTTCCGTGGTTGAATCTCTGCACTTAAATACTAGTATGGTAGTGGATCCCATTGTTGATTCAAACCCTATTGGTGGTTCGGCTCATTTGTCTATGATTTGTCGGGGTTTGAGAATATCTATCTTAGGCGTCGAGTTTGAGTGCAATACGTATGTGCTCGGTTTTATGGGCTATGGTTTGATTCTTGGGATGGATTGGCTAATCATGTATGGTGCTATTCTAGATTGTGAGAGGAGGGTCGTTAGACTTTTGACTTGCCATGGGAGGACCCTCGAGATTTCTTATGACCCACAAGGGTCTGTTATGCTTAGTTTCCTAGAGTCTCTTGATGCATCTATTGATGATCTGCAATCTGTTCGAGTAATCCAAGATTATTCTGATGTTTTGATGAGGTACGGGGCTTATCCCCGAGGCGCGAGATTGATTTTCGTATATATTTGTTGGGAAATGCAAAGCAAGTTGCATTACCAGTGCGCCATATGGCTCCAAGGGAAAGAAGGGAGCTTAGCAAGCAAGTAGGGGAGCTACTGGAGAAAGGGTTTATCAGGCGAAGTATATTTGAATGGGGTGCTCCAGTAGTATTCGCGACTAAGGCAAATGGTTCTCTTCATTTGTATGTGGACTATAGAGAGTTGAACAAACTCACAAATAAGAATAGGCACCCACTTCCGAGGATAGATGACTTATTTGACCAACTTGTTGGTGCCTCGGTATTTTCTCAGTTAGACTTGTCCACGGGGTTTCATCAGTTGAGGGTGGCTGAGGACAGTATAGATAAGACCGCTTTTAGGACTCTAGATGGTTTCTTTGAATGGCTAGTTATGCCTTTTGGGTTGACGAATGCACCCGCCTATTTTTTCGATCTGATGAGTAGGGCGATTCGGGAGTTTCTAAATAAATTCTTCGTGGTCTTTGTTAATGATATCTTGATCTTCTCAAAGTGTGAGGAAGAGCATGCCCAACATTTGAGAGAAGTTTTGAAAATTCTCCGTGCGCATCAGCTTAAGGCAAAGTTCTCCAAATGCCATTTTTGGAGAAAAGAGATGAGATTCCTAAGGTATGTGGTTTCCAAAGATGGGATAGCAGCAAATCCCGCAAAGGTAGTTGCAGTTCAAGATTGGCAAGTTCCAAAAAATGCAACAGAAGTGAGAAGCTTTCTTGGATTGGCAGGCTATTATGGGAAGTCCATGAAAGACTTAGCGAAGATATCAGCCCCACTCACCAGGCCAACGAAGAAGAATTTGGCGTTTTCTTAGGATATAGATTGTGATGTTGCTTTCCAACGACTGAAGAGGGCTCTGACAACATCCCCAGTCTTGACCTTTCCTGATGGGAATAAAGTGTTTACAATGATGCATGTGGTACATGGCTTGGTGCAGTTCTGATGCAAGAGGGGAAGGTAGTGTGTTACGGGGATAGACAGCTAAGAGTCCATGAGAAGAACTACCGTATACCCATGATTTAGAGCTAGCTGCCATAGTATTCATGCTTAAGATGTGGCGTCATTATTTGCTTGGAGAGAGGTTGAAGTTGTACACCGATCTTAAATCTCTCAAGTATTTTTCTCGTAGAAGGATCTTAGTTCAAGGCAACAAAGGTGGATGGAGTTCATAGCTTCTTATGATTTCGAGATTGCTTATACCCTTGGCAAGGGTAACGCGGTGGCAGACGCACTGAGTAGGCAAAGGATGGCCTTAAGTCCTCTATTTGTGGAAAGGAAAAGCTTGGAGTTCATATCGACTTTTGATTTTAGTCCCACCACCGAGTGATTGCCTGGATTGTTTGCATCATTAGAGATTCGACCTACTCTTATGGATCAGATAGGAGCTTTATAGCAAAATGACCCACATATTTTAGACATCTTGGAAAGGCTCAATAATGGGAGATTTATAGTCACCTCAATAGATATTCCATTGACGATAAAGGGTGGTTGCAATGAGATGGAAGGATTTGTGTTCCTCAAACCAGAAGTTTGTTAAAGGCAGTCCTAGAGGAAGGCCATCATTCTAAAATGACTATTCATCCAGGCGGTGATAAGATCTATATGGACATGAAGAGGGTTTTCTTTTGGGATGGGATGAAGAAAGATGTGGTAGAGTTTTTTTCTCAATGTTTAGTTTGTCAGCAAGTCAAAGCTGAGCAAAAGAAGCCCAGTGGTTTACTACATCCTTTGGAGGTTCCACAGCGGAAGTGGGAGAGTGTCTTTATGGATTTCATAGATGGGTTGCCTAGATCAAAGAAAGGCAACACCAGTATTTAGGTGGTTGTAGATAGACTTACTGAGAGCGCTGATTTTATTCCAATTAAGAGTAAGAGGACGACAGCTTGGTTAGCAGCAATTTATGTTCGTGAGATAGTCCGTCTTCATGGAGTACCTTCCAGCATCATAAGCGATCATGACCCCATCTTCACTAGTGAATTTTCGAGGAGTTTGCAAGAAGCATTAGGTACATGTTATGTTTGAGCACCGCTTATCATCCTCAGACCGATGGACTGATGGAGAGGGTGAATAGAATTCTTGAAGATATTTTGAGGCAGTGTATCCTAGACTTCAGAGGGACTTGGGAAGAACATCTTCCTTTGGTAGAGTTTGCCTATAACAACAGTTATCAAGCTAGCATTAGCATGACACCCTTCGAAGTGTTGTATGGACAACCCTGTAGATCACCAACTTGTTGGTGGGAATCTATAGAAAGGCTATTACGTGGACCAGATATAATTAGAGAAACATCCGAGAAGATTGACCTTATTAGATGACGAATGAAGACCGCTCAAGATAGGCAGAAATCCTATGCAAACAAGAGAAGGATTGACATTGAATTTGAAGTAGGAGATATGGTTTTCATTAAAGTGCCACCTTTAAGGAGTGTGGTTCGCTTCGGATCTATAGGGAAATTGGCATCAAGAGTCGTAGGGCCATTTCCCATAACAGAAAGGATTGGCCAAATGGCCTATAGAGTAAAGTTGCTGGAGAGACTGTAATGTCCCGTATTTCTGGTAGTCAAATATTTAATTTATTATTTCAAATATTATGTTTGGAATATTAATGGATTTTAATATTGAATTCATTATTTTGAACGAACTTTGAACGTTAAATTTATATATTAATTTAAAACGAGCTCGAAATGGCGCGGTAGTTCGTAATATTGAGTTTTGAACTTCAATTTGATATATAGAGTCCGTTTTAAGTCGGATTTCTATGAAACAAGAAATGATGGGATCTTGTTGATCATAATTTTCATATGAAAGAGAAAAATCCGGATTTCGTTTTATAGATTGTTAGTTATGCCCAAATCAAATTTTAAAATAGTTGCTATGGAATTCGTTTAAAAATTATAACGCTTATTTAATTTATTTACTAAGGAATTTCTATATATTTGAATACCGTTCAGTTCGGAAACATGAACATCGAGTTATAAAGCCATATTGGTTGAATTTGAAGTGATATATATATTTTATATTCGATAATAATGATAATTTATTATTATTTAATTTAATTGTTTTGAATTAAATTAATAATTTATCAGTGTTATATAAGCCGTATGAATTATTATTTTCCAATAGACCTCTGTTTTTGACAAAACGAATTTTATGGAATGTGTATCGTTAATTATTGTTGTGTTTCCGATTTGGGGCCAATCGGAGTTATTTTGTGAGTGGGCGATATTTAAACCATGAACTGATGGATAATTTAAAATTAGAATAACATCTTTGTGCAAACGGAGTCAGTTTACAACGAAATTCATTTCATTGGAACCGTAATGTAAAGACATAACAGTATATTCATTTTTGTCTCATTTGGGGAATTGTGTGTGACGGTGCATTTTATATAGCGTTCAACATTAATGGTGTTAATATTAAAACTTACGATCATAAAACTTAAGACTCTATACACTACATGAAAAATAAATATATTAAACATGTATGAACTTCACCCTTAAGTAATACCAAAGCACATGCCACCTATGAATTTTTACATATTCTTCCCATCCGTTCAGTTATACTACCCTTCTCAATAGCCTGATGAAATGAAAATTCGTACCCTGCAAACGTCTCCTACTCTACCGTGACTTGCCAATACGAAATGAAAAGAACACACACATCTTCTCAATTGTAGACCTATCCTACCACTGTAGTCTATTATCCTAATACTTAAAGGCAAAGGTTCTACCCCTATATAACTACCGTTGGTTCCTTCATCTTTTCGTTTGTTCCAGTAAGGAGCCAGACTTCATTTTCTTCAACAAAATAAAATCCCATGTTCAAACCCAAATCTCTTCACAAAATAAAAACTGGCGAGCTCCACTCCATAATATAAAAACCGAAATCTCCCTAGTATTTAAATTGCAAACACCTCACCCTTGTTGGTCGAAGTGTTGAACAACAATATGGAGGTGGAGGAGACATCGATTCTAGTGATATATGAAGGTGGCGGTGCTTAATTAAACGGGAATGTACATTTCTGTGTTTCTCATTTTCATGGGGTCTACAGGGCGAGGGAAGGCGGAGACCCGTCGGAGGTCGAAATATGGAGGTGTGCGGTCAGGGGGTAATGAAGTTAAGGTGTAGGGGGTGAAGAAGTTAAGGTGTACGGTGGTGGAAATCGATGGTGACATGAATTAAAAGGAGGAGCAGTCTTCCGTGTTTTGCATCAGGAGAATAATCGGGTACGTGAAGAAACAAAGAAGGATTCACGTTGGTGGGATTTGTGATGATGACAGGCGACAGCGAGACAATGGGAGGAGACACTGGAATGGTTTGAAAACATTGTTATTCGAGGAAGAAGCATGTCTGTAACTATTCGAAAGTGGTGGGGGAGAGACTCACTAGCGCTGGTTTTGGAAACAAAGAGAAGAATGGGAGAGTTGGAGTAGTGTGCGCATAGGCGATGCAAAAACATGGAAGGGAAGACTGACGTGGATGGTGCATGCAATGTGGGCGGTCGGTTAGGAAGCTTCAGAAATGTATAACTTGAAAAAAAACAAAACAAAAACAAAACGCATGATGGTTCTAGGAAATAGAAAGAGAGTGGGAAAGGGGGACATAGGAAATGTGGAGGAGTTTTCCTGGAGGGTGTTGTGTTCAACAATGCAAGGGTATGTTGAATAGGTGGCTCGTTGGTAGTTTCATGAGGGCGCGGTACTGTTAACACAACATACTATCATGAAAAAAAAGAAATATAATATATATCATCCAATTTAAAACATGAACTATAGGGGTCATGTGAAGTTGGGTGGTGTGGTTTAAAAGCAGAAGGATAAGCGGGTTAGAACGAAGGCAGATGACGTGAGATAAAGTTAGACTAGAATAGTTAAATCTATAGCAAATTGCAGTACGCACAAGAAGTTATTAACGAATAAATCTTACATTATAAGCATACTTAGTATGTTAAAAGTGATTTGCGCCGGATTTATATACATGTAATTAATTTGTTTAAGGAAGTTTAAATTAAATCGCTACATTATTAAAATTATAAATCGTTCATGCAATGTCAGAACGGACCAAACCATGTTGCGTTAAAACCATGTTGAAGAGCACTATGCGATGGAACAGATTTGGACGAAGATGGAAGCTATCCGAATTTTCAGTTAAATTAAACGCCTGTTTAATTTAACTGAAACAAACCGATTTAACGACGGAATTAAACCCAACGTGAGTTAAACTCACTCAGTTATCCCACTTATATTTATATAAGTCGGGTTTTATTGTTTTTGTGCTATGATTGCTAATCATTGGATGGTTTATGATTGTTTGGTTGTTGGTTTAATATTTTATGTACTGTTTAAATTAAATGGTTGTTTAATTTAAATGAAATGAAATCGTTATTTTAACGATTATTTCCAATGAAGGCAACTTACCTTAATTTGTTAAGTTTATAAAAATATAAATGTTTAAAATTGAATTGGATGCTTGAATTTTTGTTAGTTGACCGTTACCAGTTGAATTAATTATTCATGTTTATTATAGTTTGTCATATTGAATACAGGGAAGAACAGGTTGGGGGAATCCAACCGGATTCCTCAAAATTTATTATTTATTTTCATGTTATATCACATGTACTGTTCAGTAACCTGATTGGATGATGGATTGATTTTTGTTTACTGTTGAACCTTGATATTAACCAATGAGAAAATTTTGTTGAGAAATTGACAGTAGATGGCCTAAAATATAACCGTTCTATAAAGATGGATTTACCGTTAGGTGAATCGTTTGAAATGAAGTTAAAACATTTACTTTATAACTAAATATATAATTTTAAATATATTATTTAAAATGATGTTCATAAAAATAAAAATATACAGTGTGCGATGCACACACGTATATTGATTGTTTTAACCACAAATACCATTTTTGTATCAAAAATATACCGTGTGCGAAGCACACACATATATTGATTGTTTTAACCACAAATACCATTTTGTACCAAAAATATAACGTGTGCAAAGCATGCGCCTCATCGTAATGTTAAATGATTTATATAACTAATTCTTATATTAATAAGATGGATAAGCAGGTGAGAAAGGATTAATGTACCGACTATTAATTGGGATTAATTGTTTTTACGTAATAATTAAAATGGGATTATATTAATCAATTATTATCTATTTAATAATAATTGAAGTAAATGCGATAATTTAAATAAATTATATTATTAATTAATTTAAATGAAAAGACAAATTAGAGTTGATCAACGAGTTAATCATGTTTTAAATTTTACCAAGATAGCTTAATGGGAACTGATTATTAAATTGAATTAGTTTATGCCGATTAATCTAATGTAATAATTTAGCGAACGGAGTTTAATTTAATAAGAATTAAAAAGGAAATTGGACATGAATTCCAGTTAATGATGAAGTAAATTTTAATTTAAGGAATTACCTATTTAAATAAAGTTCATTAAAATAAGTAATCGAAGTGGTATTAAAATATAATTGAATTTCTAAGGAAGCCTATGAACAGTTTATATTTCAACTGAATTTGGTAAATGAACTTATAAATTGATTTTAAGCGAATGCGATAAGCTTAAAATAAATGTTTGAATTATGAAAAGGAAATCGAGACGAAAACGGTTTATATTAAACCATAGTTGTATAAATGAGTTTATAAAGAGAGATGTGAAATTAAAGCGTTAATTTTATATTAGTGTTACCTAATGATGGCGTTAAGTGAAATGAATGGGATTTGAAATAAGATTTTCCCAAAGAAATCATTAAAAAGTTTAGAAAACATAATTCATGCAATTGAATTTGGTAAATGTTTTGGTAACACAATTTATGATAAGAATTTAGATAATAGAATAAATAGTTTAAAGAGGTTAAAGTTTAAAGAATGATGTTTTATTTATCATTTACTAAATCAATGAATTTAGTAAAAATTGTAGATTTAGAAGAGAGATTTCAAAAGTAAGATCGTTGTATAGAACCATATTTTTAATAAAATAGTGAAGTGGTGTAACGACCCGGATTTTTGGTCAGTTTATTTTAAATATTTTATATCTTTTTAAATATCGAATTGATAATATAAATGAATTTTTATATTTTCAATTTAAAAATCAATTTCGACTTAATATCGAATATATTAAATTATCATAATACGGAATCAAAATATAATTGAATTTAAAGTTAAAGACTGAATCGAAACGGCGATCAATATAAATTATATATTGAATTACAACCCGATAAATATAGTTATTGGAAGTCGAAATTATATGTTAAATCGAATTTAATTTAATCATTAATTTAAGTTGTTATCTCATCTACATAGTCAAACTAAATTCCAGAATTTGTTTCGTGGAGTTCAGAATAGCAGTATAATTTAGAAATGTCGGTCGTTAAGTAAAAATAACAGCTCGGGATTTTGAATTAGGGACCAAAGGATATTCTATATAATTAGTTAAATATAAAATCAAAATAATAATAATATAAATATTACATCATCTCAGCTACTTATATCGGCCGACCTACTCTCGTTTCATTTTCCTACCTCGAGCAGTGAAAATTGTCTCTCTGTTCAAAATCTAGGAAACAAGCTTTTAATGGCTGGTACGTTTTGCTTCCTCCTTGCGCCTATAAAAGGAGTCAAGCCTTCGTTAATTTCCATCACTAAACCAACGAAGATCATTTCCGTATTTCATTTTCCTCTCCACTAAGTTATTTAAAAAAAAAAAAAAAGAGGGGCGGCATCAGAATCGCGATGGAAACCGCGATCGAAATCACCATCTCCTGGAAGCTTCAACTCCATACCTTTTTCTCAGTTCGATTTTGTTTCCATGATATTCGAACAGCGCCTAGGGTAGTCACGAAATGGGGTTTGGTTGATGTTAAAGGATCAGCGAAAGGGCGAAAGCCAGGCAGAAGGGTTCAATGTTGATCTCGGGGTTGGTGCGATGTTCGATTTCAGATGGAGCGATGATGATTTTTGGGTTATTAGGAGAGAGCGATTGGAAGAGAGGTAGCGATGGTCAAGATCGGGTTTAGGAGTGGGAGTGGCAGCGCACGAGGGTTCTGGTTCAAATCTGTAACCGACTTCATTAAGGGTTCGATAATGGAAAAAGGGGGTGAGTGGGTGCTGTTCGATCAGGCTTGGGGGTTGCGGTGAAAATCTGGGTGGTCGAGGGATGTTGGAGGGATGCTATTGTCGGAAGGGAGGTAGCCGATGCTGAAATGGAGGCTAATTTTGGTGACTGTCGTGGTTAGAAGAGGGTGCGTGTTCCAGGTGGAAGAAGGGTTAGGATATTAATCAGGTAATTTAGGAAATTTTTACATCATTAACTAATTTATCTAATCATGGTTAAATTAATTTGTATTGACCTATATAATTAGCTAATGAAGTAATTAGGTTTTAAACTAATCATTAAGTACAAAAACTAAGGAAAGATTAGTTAATGATGTTTACTGTATAAATATACAAACTAGGAAAAATATAATATTAGTTTGTTGGTTAATCACTTTTAATTAAATTAAAATGGTTTAATTTGTAGTCAAATTTTTAACGACTATATTTATTCATACTGAATCAGATTCAAACGTGAACTGTTGAGTTACAACCGTGACAAAGTTATCTTCGAAATGGAATTGGTTTTGGCAATTTTGAAGTCAATTGAAACTGAAATGGATCAGAAAATAAAAACGCCGGTGAGTAAATCTCACTCACCTTTAGAATTATTTTTATCTCATTAAAAATAATTGTCTGTTGCTTGTGTGAATGTTTTCTGGTTGTTTTATATATATCAGTTATTTAGGCTATATATATATATATTGGGTTGATTGATTGGTTAAATTCCCGCAGTTTCATTAGCGGATGCCCGCGGTACCATAGCGGATGATTACCCTATACGCCCCACGCTATGATTAGTGGATGACCTTCTATACCGCGAAATTCTGCCACGAAGCAGAATGGGTATTATTTATGTGCTAACATCTGTGGATGCAGGTAAACAGGTTGGAGGAATCCAACTGGATTCCTCAAAAATATATTATCTGTTTGTTTATTTGTTTGCATATATATTGTTATATATGATGTGTTAGAAAAATAAATAATTCGTTGCTTTGTGTGTTTAAATATCACTGGGCTTAAGTAATGATATTTAAAAATATCGTGGGAGGATATTTGAGATTTAAAAAGGGGAAAATTCTATTTTTAAATAGAATTTGAATTTTAAATGGAAATAAAAATATAAACTTGTTTTGAAAAATAAAACAAGTAGTTTCTTTTTAAACGAAGTTTATAAATAGTTCTTTTATAACGAAGTTATAAATGAAGTAAAAAGAATTATCATTTGATAATTCAGAAATAGAAATACAAGCATGGAATTGGGATTTGAAATGAAATTTCAAAATAGGATGTGAAAATGAAATTTTTAAATATATAACTCAAATGAAATTTGAGTATAACATTTGAATTTTTAAGGGAGTTTAAATATTTGAATTTTAAAAGGAGATTGAATATTAGAAATTCAAATAGAAGTTCAAATAGAATTTGAATAGACGAAATTAGAATGAAAAATAGAATTTGAATTCAAAGAATGAAAAATAGAATTTGGATTCAAGGAATTAAAATAAAATTTGAATTCAAAGGAATTCGAATAAAGAAATTCAAATAGAGATTTGAATATAGAATTTCAAAATAGAATTTGAAATGAACTTTGAAATAGGATTTTCAAAGTAGAATTGGAAATAGAATTTCAAATAGGATTTCAAAATAGGAAATCCAAATGGTTTTGAAATAGAATTTGAATTCAAGGGAATTCAAATGGATTTGAGTGAAGAAATTCAAATGGTGTTAAAAATAAGTTTGAATATTAGAATTCAAATGGGGTTGGAAATGAATTTGAATATTAGAATTCAAATGGAAATGAAAAATGAAATTTGAATATAAGAGATTCAAATTGAATTCAAATAGGATTTAATCTATGGTATTTGAATATGAAATTCAAATGGGTTTTAAACTATGGAATTTTGAATATAGAATTTTAAATAGAGTTTGAATATTTGAATTTCAAATAGAATTAAAATGGAGTTGGGATATTCGAGAATTCAAATAGACTTTAAATATAGGAATTACAAACGGATTTGAAAATGGAGTTTAAATCCTGAATTGGAATTCAAGAGATACAAATTAGAATTTGAATCCAAAGAGATATAAATATTGAATTTTGAATTCAAGAGAAAATCAAATATGGTATTTGAATTCAAAGTGAAGTTTAATATGGGATTTGAAATAAAAATAGATTTGAATATAGAATTCAAATGGAATTTAAATATTGGATTTTAATATATGATATATATATCAAAAAGGGAGATGAATTTTAAACAAAGTTTATATATATATATAATTAAAACGAACTGGCCGCAGCGCTGCAGTTCGTAAATTGGCAATTCGAACTTCAATTGAGTATACAGAACGCAATTGGAGTCGGATCTCTTTGAAACAAGAAACGTCAGGACCGATTTGATAATGGTTTTCTAATGAAGAAGAAAAATCTGAATTTCGTCGTATAGATTTTGAGTTATGTCAAAATCAAAATTTCAAAAATGCAGCGCCAGAAACCATTATAAACCATAATGGATTTTATATATAAATATAAGGATTTTTAAGCAAATAAAAATCCAAAGTCCCATTTTAAAAGCCTAATCTTGAGTTAGAAAATAAAGGCGAGCTCAAGTGAAGTAAGTACAGAGATTTTTGAAACAATAACCCTATTTTGATTATTTAGGATTAACTAAGTCAAGTAGAAATTAGTTAACCGAGTTTGAACTAAAGTCGAACCTTGAAAAGTAAATTTGGCGTTCGTAAATATATATATATATTCGAAATCGAACATAGCGCTTAAATTGAAATTTGAATTCAATTATTTGATAAGTAGGTTGAAATATATTTGAAATATGTTATATTCCAATATACAAGCGAAATAGACCAACGAGTTAATTAACGAGTTGTGTCAAAACGAGTGTGTGAAGTTGGAATAAATTTGACAGGTATAGACATACAGGGGACAGGTATAGGACAAGGATAATGCAGGTACATAAATAATGTGCTCGACAAAAGGTACATGTTTAAATTCATATATGAGGTTTATGCGCCGTATCGGCAAGCCGCTTGGCTTTTTCTTTTCCTTTTTGAGATTAGAAGGACCGGGAAAGCTATTTGAAATTTCCCGATGCTCCCGATACAGGGGAGGTTATGGCGAAATTTTCCGGAAATTTAAGGAGTTAGAATATTTTTAAGATATTTTGATAATTTGAAATCATTGTATCGACGTATTGAATTCGATAGTAAAGTGAATATGAAAATCGAATGTTGTAAACAAAAAGGGATAGAGATAAATGATTGGAATTGTTTCCAATTGCAAATAGAGACATTTTCTAATATATAGAAAATAAAAGAAGTTAATATTTTGGAAACGTTTTCCAAATGGCATAAGAGGCAAGATGATTATTGAAAATATTTGGTTAACAAATATTGATAGAGAAAATGGAAAAGTGATTTAATTAATGAAATATTAATTAAAGGGCCCAGTGAGTTGTTTGATATGTCGGATGAACACTTGTTTTTATTCGATAGTTAAATCACAGACTATCGAAGTTTTGACCATCGTTGTCAATATGGAGAGACCGGTTGGATTATTATCCAAAGAACCACTCCGTATCGGCATAAGCGTTGCGAACCAAGTATGCTGAATATATTGAAGACGGAGTGAAGTGCAAGGGCTTTTCTATTTATAGAAATAGTGCCTTCGGTTTCGTTCAATCCCAGAACGAACGTAAATGGACGGATGTCTGACAAAGTATTTCCATGATCAAATGGGTTGGTCTGTATGAATATATATGGTTGCAACGGATTTATCCCTTAGCATAATATCCAGAATATTTGTGCAATCTCGACTAGTGATTAACGGATCTGACAATGTGGCATTCAAAGTGATTGTGTTATCAATGAATGGTAAGTAATCGTAGCCTCAGGCCTCAACAACCGGGGAAGGACAAAAATCGGGCAGGCAGCATGGCTATGTGGGTCGCACCCATTAGGATGTATAATCACCTATCTAGAGAAATTCCTTTTGTTTCTAAATCTATCGATTCTGCCCATTCGGGAAACGGTGGTTTGAGCCCAACCGTTGGTGATATACATTCGATACACTCAAGCGAAATGAGTGGTCGGTCATGTGTGGGCCGGGTTGCAAGATGTTCTTGTTGAACCCAGTGTATTCCTCTCTAGAGATACACAGTCGGAAGGTGGTTCCATACCTTGTCATGTTGGAAATCAAACCTCCAATAAGCGCCATGCGGTTTTTGATTTTATACTATATATGTGGAGCGTGAGATGCAAGCGTTCTGCTATTTGGTTATTTATTTGAGGTAGACATTATTATAATATCACTGGATTTGATATCAAAGTGTTTTGGGTTATAGTAAGGTAAAAACCGTCCATGTTTATGTGTGGGCTGGTCTTACTATTATCTTTTCTTTCGAAAGGATTTCTAAAAGTTAAACAAGTGGTTGGAGTTTACTCACACCAGTCCCATGACTGACCCAGAGTTTATTTTGTTTTGTTTTCCCTAAACTCTTGGGTGCCCAAATTTGTACGGGCAGTCAAGTAGTCGGGATTTCACAGATTCATTTGAAGGAGCTGGAAGCAGGAGGCTTCACCGGTTAGCTATAGGCTATCATATATTCCGCTGTGGACCTTGTTTGTATCAGGAAACAGGTGTTTATAACTGTTCCAGAAATGGCTGTTGTGCTCTGATGATGGTATGTATATAAAGTTACTGATTTGTATCTCAAGAGTTATATTATGAAATATATTTTATTCGTTCCGCTGTGAGTTTGTGATCTTCGTTTTTTCTTCTATTCTAATATTCCTTTCTCCCTATTCCTCATCTTCTAACTTCTTTCTAATAATGAGTCGTATTTCTGTGCAATTTGAGTTGGACGTGTGGTGTTTTTAGTCAACTCTGATAGCACGGATTTGCGGGTCGTTACAGTTGGTATCAGAGCTTAGGTTGAGAGAACACCTAGGCTTTGTGGAGTTGTGCTCATTAGAGATAGGGTCAGCAGTACCCTAGAATGAGTTGAGTGTATATATGAGAGAGCGTATTTGTTATTAATATAAAAATTGTTTTATATTGTGTTGGCTAGTCTGTTGAGTGGTTTATGAATTCTGGTCGAATCGTGGGACGCCACGAAGTCGATAGGGATTTCTAAACACTTGAACAGAAAATACGACATGATATTGTTTTCAAATGGGTAAATGAAATAATTTTAACCCAAAATTTCTATTTTGATATAGAAAGAATAATTTTCTAGAATTATTATTATATGGATGTGTTGGATGTTAATATTATAATCAAATAAGATTATAAAATGGGAATGGTTATATATAACCAAATAGATTTTGTATATGAATGAAGAATATACAAATGAGATAAATTAGAATTAAATTCAAACCAGAATTAAGAATTCAAAATCCTGGGGAGTTGAAAAATATTTTTCAAAGTATATTAAAATAATATAGATTTGTTTTAAAGGATTTGAAAGAAAATCATGGATTTTGAAATAATAAGGCACTGAACTCACTTCAGTGGCTGGGAAATTATTCTGATGATGATTGCAACATCATCAGTGTTTATTTCCGAGTTTCTAAGTGATGGATTGCTACCTTAGAAAGTTTTGTTGGGAATTTGTTTGAAAGAAAACAAGTTGTTTGGGAAAGATTCAAGTGTTTTGAATTTGAGATGGAAATAAATATATATATGTGATTTCAGAAGTGATTTGAAATCAAAGGCCCGGGTATTTGAATTTTGAAATTTAAATTTAATTTAAACAAGTTAAATGGGTTGAAGTGAATGAATTGATTAGAATCAATTTGAATAGGTTTAATGGAATATAGATTGGATAAATGGATTGATCGTAGATCATTCGAATTGAATGAAGAAGACCAAAGGTTTTGGTGGAATTAAATTTGTTGAAATATGAGGAGTTGAGTTTCAACATAAGTGGATTGTTGAAAGGTAATGGATTTGTATCATTTTTCCTAACTTAGCAATTTCGAGGACGAAATTATTTTAAGGGGGAAAGAATGTAACGACCCGGATTTTTGGTCAGTTTATTTTAAATATTTTATATCTTTTTAAATATCGAATTGAAAATATAAATGAATTTTTATATTTTCAATTTAAAATTCAATTTCGACTTAATATCGAATATATTAAATTATCATAATACGGAATCAAAATATAATTGAATTTAAAGTTAAAGACTGAATCGAAACGGCGATCAATATAAATTATATATTGAATTACAACCCGATAAATATAGTTATTGGAAGTCGAAATTATATGTTAAATCGAATTTAATTTAATCATTAATTTAAGTTGTTATCTCGTCTACATAGTCAAACTAAATTCCAGAATTTGTTTCGTGGAGTTCAGAATAGCAGTATAATTTAGAAATGTCGGTCATTAAGTAAAAATAACAACTCGGGATTTTGAATTAGGGACCAAAGGATATTCTATATAATTAGTTAAATATAAAATCAAAATAATAATAATATAAATATTACATCATCTCAGCTACTTATATCGGCCGACCTACTCTCGTTTCATTTTCCTACCTCGAGCAGTGAAAATTGTCTCTCTGTTCAAAATCTAGGAAACAAGCTTTTAATGGCTGGTACGTTTTGCTTCCTCCTTGCGCCTATAAAAGGAGTCAAGCCTTCATTAATTACCATCACTAAACCAACGAAGATCATTTCCGTATTTCATTTTCCTCTCCACTAAGTTATTTAAAAAAAAAAAAAGAGGGGCGGCATCGGAATCGCGATGGAAACCGCGATCGAAATCACCATCTCCTGGAAGCTTCAACTCCATACCTTTTTCTCAGTTCGATTTTGTTTCCATGATATTCGAACAGCGCCTAGGGTAGTCACGAAATGGGGTTTGGTTGATGTTAAAGGATCAGCGAAAGGGCGAAAGCCAGGCAGAAGGGTTCAATGTTGATCTCGGGGTTGGTGCGATGTTCGATTTCAGATGGAGCGATGATGATTTTTGGGTTATTAGGAGAGAGCGATTGGAAGAGAGGTAGCGATGGTCAAGATCGGGTTTAGGAGTGGGAGTGGCAGCGCACGAGGGTTCTGGTTCAAATCTGTAACCGACTTCATTAAGGGTTCGATAATGGAAAAAGGGGGTGAGTGGGTGCTGTTCGATCAGGCTTGGGGGTTGCGGTGAAAATCTGGGTGGTCGAGGGATGTTGGAGGGATGCTATTGTCGGAAGGGAGGTAGCCGATGCTGAAATGGAGGCTAATTTTGGTGACTGTCGTGGTTAGAAGAGGGTGCGTGTTCCAGGTGGAAGAAGGGTTAGGATATTAATCAGGTAATTTAGGAAATTTTTACATCATTAACTAATTTATCTAATCATGGTTAAATTAATTTGTATTGACCTATATAATTAGCTAATGAAGTAATTAGGTTTTAAACTAATCATTAAGTACAAAAACTAAGGAAAGATTAGTTAATGATGTTTACTGTATAAATATACAAACTAGGAAAAATATAATATTAGTTTGTTGGTTAATCACTTTTAATTAAATTAAAATGGTTTAATTTGTAGTCAAATTTTTAACGACTATTTTTATTCATACTGAATCAGATTCAAACGTGAACTGTTGAGTTACAACCGTGACAAAATTATCTTCGAAATGGAATTGGTTTTGGCAATTTTGAAGTCAATTGAAACTGAAATGGATCAGAAAATAAAAACGCCGGTGAGTAAATCTCACTCACCTTTAGAATTATTTTTATCTCATTAAAAATAATTGTCTGTTGCTTGTGTGAATGTTTTCTGGTTGTTTTATATATATTAGTTATTTAGGCTATATATATATATTGGGTTGATTGATTGGTTGAATTCCCGCAGTTTCATTAGCGGATGCCCGCGGTACCATAGCGGATGATTACCCTATACGCCCCACGCTATGATTAGTGGATGACCTTCTATACCGCGATATTCTGCCATGAAGCAGAATGGGTATTATTTATGTGCTAACATCTGTGGATGCAGGTAAACAGGTTGGAGGAATCCAACTGGATTCCTTAAAAATATATTATCCGTTTGTTTATTTGTTTGCATATATATTGTTATATATGATGTGTTAGAAAAATAAATAATTCGTTGCTTTGTGTGTTTAAATATCACTGGGCTTAAGTAATGATATTTAAAAATATCGTGGGAGGATATTTGAGATTTAAAAAGGGGAAAATTCTATTTTTAAATAGAATTTGAATTTTAAATGGAAATAAAAATATAAACTTGTTTTGAAAAATAAAACAAGTAGTTTCTTTTTAAACGAAGTTTATAAATAGTTCTTTTATAACGAAGTTATAAATGAAGTTAAAAGAATTATCATTTGATAATTCAGAAATAGAAATACAAGCATGGAATTGGGATTTGAAATGAAATTTCAAAATAGGATGTGAAAATGAAATTTTTAAATATATAACTCAAATGAAATTTGAGTATAACATTTGAATTTTTAAGGGAGTTTAAATATTTGAATTTTAAAAGGAGATTGAATATTAGAAATTCAAATAGAAGTTCAAATAGAATTTGAATAGACGAAATTAGAATGAAAAATAGAATTTGAATTCAAAGAATGAAAAATAGAATTTGGATTCAAGGAATTAAAATAAAATTTGAATTCAAAGGAATTCGAATAAAGAAATTCAAATAGAGATTTGAATATAGAATTTCAAAATAGAATTTGAAATGAACTTTGAAATAGGATTTTCAAAGTAGAATTGGAAATAGAATTTCAAATAGGATTTCAAAATAGGAAATCCAAATGGTTTTGAAATAGAATTTGAATTCAAGGGAATTCAAATGGATTTGAGTGAAGAAATTCAAATGGTGTTAAAAATAAGTTTGAATATTAGAATTCAAATGGGGTTGGAAATGAATTTGAATATTAGAATTCAAATGGAAATGAAAAATGAAATTTGAATATAAGAGATTCAAATTGAATTCAAATAGGATTTAATCTATGGTATTTGAATATGAAATTCAAATGGGTTTTAAACTATGGAATTTTGAATATAGAATTTTAAATAGAGTTTGAATATTTGAATTTCAAATAGAATTAAAATGGAGTTGGGATATTCGAGAATTCAAATAGACTTTAAATATAGGAATTACAAACGGATTTGAAAATGGAGTTTAAATCCTGAATTGGAATTCAAGAGATACAAATTAGAATTTGAATCCAAAGAGATATAAATATTGAATTTTGAATTCAAGAGAAAATTAAATATGGTATTTGAATTCAAAGTGAAGTTTAATATGGGATTTGAAATAAAAATAGATTTGAATATAGAATTCAAATGGAATTTAAATATTGGATTTTAATATATGATATATATATCAAAAAGGGAGTTGAATTTTAAACAAAGTTTATATATATATAATTAAAACGAACTGGCCGCAGCGCTGCAGTTCGTAAATTGGCAATTCGAACTTCAATTGAGTATACAGAACGCAATTGGAGTCGGATCTCTTTGAAACAAGAAACGTCAAGACCGATTTGATAATGGTTTTCTAATGAAGAAGAAAAATCTGAATTTCGTCGTATAGATTCTGAGTTATGTCAAAATCAAAATTTCAAAAATGCAGCGCCAGAAACCATTATAAACCATAATGGATTTTATATATAAATATAAGGATTTTTAAGCAAATAAAAATCCAAAGTCCCATTTTAAAAGCCTAATCTTGAGTTAGAAAATAAAGGCGAGCTCAAGTGAAGTAAGTACAGAGATTTTTGAAACAATAACCCTATTTTGATTATTTAGGATTAACTAAGTCAAGTAGAAATTAGTTAACCGAGTTTGAACTAAAGTCGAACCTTGAAAAGTAAATTTGGCGTTCGTAAATATATATATATTCGAAATCGAACATAGCGCTTAAATTGAAATTTGAATTCAATTATTTGATAAGTAGGTTGAAATATATTTGAAATATGTTATATTCCAATATACAAGCGAAATAGACCAACGAGTTAATTAACGATTTGGGTCAAAACGAGTGTGTGAAGTTGGAATAAATTTGACAGGTATAGACATACAGGGGACAGGTATGGGACAAGGATAATGCAAGTATATAAATAATGTGCTCGACAAAAGGTACATGTTTAAATTCATATATGAGGTTTATGCGCCGTATCGGCAAGCCGCTTGGCTTTTTCTTTTTCTTTTTGAGATTAGAAGGACCGGGAAAGCTATTTGAAATTTCCCGATGCTCCCGATACAGGGGAGGTTATGGCGAAATTTTCCGGAAATTTAAGGAGTTAGAATATTTTTAAGATATTTTGATAATTTGAAATCATTGTATCGACGTATTGAATTCGATAGTAAAGTGAATATGAAAATCGAATGTTGTAAACAAAAAGGGATAGAGATAAATGATTGGAATTGTTTCCAATTGCAAATAGAGACATTTTCTAATATATAGAAAATAAAAGAAGTTAATATTTTGGAAACGTTTTCCAAATGGCATAAGAGGCAAGATGATTATTGAAAATATTTGGTTAACAAATATTGATAGAGAAAATGGAAAAGTGATTTAATTAATGAAATATTAATTAAAGGGCCCAGTGAGTTGTTTGATATGTCGGATGAACACTTGTTTTTATTCGATAGTTAAATCACAGACTATCGAAGTTTTGACCATCGTTGTCAATATGGAGAGACCGGTTGGATTATTATCCAAAGAACCACTCCGTATCGGCATAAGCGTTGCGAACCAAGTATGCTGAATATATTGAAGACAGAGTGAAGTGCAAGGGCTTTTCTATTTATAGAAATAGTGCCTTCGGTTTCGTTCAATCCCAGAACGAACGTAAATGGACGGATGTCTGACAAAGTATTTCCATGATCAAATGGGTTGGTCTGTATGAATATATATGGTTGCAACGGATTTATCCCTTAGCATAATATCCAGAATATTTGTGCAAACTCGACTAGTGATTAACGGATCTGACAATGTGGCATTCAAAGTGATTGTGTTATCAATGAATGGTAAGTAATCGTAGCCTCAGGCCTCAACAACCGGGGAAGGACAAAAATCGGGCAGGCAGCATGGCTATGTGGGTCGCACCCATTAGGGTGTATAATCACCTATCTAGAGAAATTCCTTTTGTTTCTAAATCTATCGATTCTGCCCATTCGGGAAACGGTGGTTTGAGCCTAACCGTTGGTGATATACATTCGATACACTCAAGCGAAATGAGTGGTCGGTCATGTGTGGGCCGGGTTGCAAGATGTTCTTGTTGAACCCAGTGTATTCCTCTCTAGAGATACACAGTCGGAAGGTGGTTCCATACCTTGTCATGTTGGAAATCAAACCTCCAATAAGCGCCATGCGGTTTTTGATTTTATACTATATATGTGGAGCGTGAGATGCAAGCGTTCTGCTATTTGGTTATTTATTTGAGGTAGACATTATTATAATATCACTGGATTTGATATCAAAGTGTTTTGGGTTATAGTAAGGTAAAAACCGTCCATGTTTATGTGTGGGCTGGTCTTACTATTATCTATTCTTTCGAAAGGATTTCTAAAAGTTAAACAAGTGGTTGGAGTTTACTCACACCAGTCCCATGACTGACCCAGAGTTCATTTTGTTTTGTTTTCCCTAAACTCTTGGGTGCCCAAATTTGTACGGGCAGTCAAGTAGTCGGGATTTCACAGATTCATTTGAAGGAGCTGGAAGCAGGAGGCTTCACCGGTTAGCTATAGGCTATCATATATTCCGCTGTGGACCTTGTTTGTATCTGGAAACAGGTGTTTATAACTGTTCCAGAAATGGCTGTTGTGCTCTGATGATGGTATGTATATAAAGTTACTGATTTGTATCTCAAGAGTTATATTATGAAATATATTTTATTCGTTCCGCTGTGAGTTTGTGATCTTCGTTTTTTCTTCTATTCTAATATTCCTTTCTCCCTATTCCTCATCTTCTAACTTCTTTCTAATAATGAGTCATATTTCTGTGCAATTTGAGTTGGACGTGTGGTGTTTTTAGTCAACTCTGATAGCACGGATTTGCGGGTCGTTACAGTTGGTATCAGAGCTTAGGTTGAGCGAACACCTAGGCTTTGTGGAGTTGTGCTCATTAGAGATAGGGTCAGCAGTACCCTAGAATGAGTTGAGTGTATATATGAGAGAGCGTATTTGTTATTAATATAAAAATTGTTTTATATTGTGTTGGCTAGTCTGTTGAGTGGTTTATGAATTCTGGTCGAATCGTGGGACGCCACGAAGTCGATAGGGATTTCTAAACACTTGAACAGAAAATACGACATGATATTGTTTTTAAATGGGTAAATGAAATAATTTTAACCCAAAATTTCTATTTTGATATAGAAAGAATAATTTTCTAGAATTATTATTATATGGATGTGTTGGATGTTAATATTATAATCAAATAAGATTATAAAATGGGAATGGTTATATATAACCAAATAGATTTTGTATATGAATGAAGAATATACAAATGAGATAAATTAGAATTAAATTCAAACCAGAATTAAGAATTCAAAATCCTGGGGAGTTGAAAAATATTTTTCAAAGTATATTAAAATAATATAGATTTGTTTTAAAGGATTTGAAAGAAAATCATGGATTTTGAAATAATAAGGCACTGAACTCACTTCAGTGGCTGGGAAATTATTCTGATGATGATTGCAACATCATCAGTGTTTATTTCCGAGTTTCTAAGTGATGGATTGCTACCTTAGAAAGTTTTGTTGGGAATTTGTTTGAAAGAAAACAAGTTGATTGGGAAAGATTCAAGTGTTTTGAATTTGAGATGGAAATAAATATATATATGTGATTTCAGAAGTGATTTGAAATCAAAGGCCCGGGTATTTGAATTTTGAAATTTAAATTTAATTTAAACAAGTTAAATGGGTTGAAGTGAATGAATTGATTAGAATCAATTTGAATAGGTTTAATGGAATATAGATTGGATAAATGGATTGATCGTAGATCATTCGAATTGAATGAAGAAGACCAAAGGTTTTGGTGGAATTAAATTTGTTGAAATATGAGGAGTTGAGTTTCAACATAAGTGGATTGTTGAAAGGTAATGGATTTGTATCATTTTTCCTAACTTAGCAATTTCGAGGACGAAATTATTTTAAGGGGGAAAGAATGTAACGACCCGGATTTTTGGTCAGTTTATTTTAAATATTTTATATCTTTTTAAATATCGAATTGATAATATAAATGAATTTTTATATTTTCAATTTAAAATTCAATTTCGACTTAATATCGAATATATTAAATTATCATAATACGGAATCAAAATATAATTGAATTTAAAGTTAAAGACTGAATCGAAACGGCGATCAATATAAATTATATATTGAATTACAACCCGATAAATATAGTTATTGGAAGTCGAAATTATATGTTAAATCGAATTTAATTTAATCATTAATTTAAGTTGTTATCTCGTCTACATAGTCAAACTAAATTCCAGAATTTGTTTCGTGGAGTTCAGAATAGCAGTATAATTTAGAAATGTCGGTCGTTAAGTAAAAATAACAACTCGGGATTTTGAATTAGGGACCAAAGGATATTCTATATAATTAGTTAAATATAAAATCAAAATAATAATAATATAAATATTACATCATCTCAGCTACTTATATCGGCCGACCTACTCTCGTTTCATTTTCCTACCTCGAGCAGTGAAAATTGTCTCTCTGTTCAAAATCTAGGAAACAAGCTTTTAATGGCTGGTACGTTTTGCTTCCTCCTTGCGCCTATAAAAGGAGTCAAGCCTTCGTTAATTCCCATCACTAAACCAACGAAGATCATTTCCGTATTTCATTTTCCTCTCCACTAAGTTATTTAAAAAAAAAAAAGAGGGGCGGCATCGGAATCGCGATGGAAACCGCGATCGAAATCACCATCTCCTGGAAGCTTCAACTCCATACCTTTTTCTCAGTTCGATTTTGTTTCCATGATATTCGAACAGCGCCTAGGGTAGTCACGAAATGGGGTTTGGTTGATGTTAAAGGATCAGCGAAAGGGCGAAAGCCAGGCAGAAGGGTTCAATGTTGATCTCGGGGTTGGTGCGATGTTCGATTTCAGATGGAGCGATGATGATTTTTGGGTTATTAGGAGAGAGCGATTGGAAGAGAGGTAGCGATGGTCAAGATCGGGTTTAGGAGTGGGAGTGGCAGCGCACGAGGGTTCTGGTTCAAATCTGTAACCGACTTCATTAAGGGTTCGATAATGGAAAAAGGGGGTGAGTGGGTGCTGTTCGATCAGGCTTGGGGGTTGCGGTGAAAATCTGGGTGGTCGAGGGATGTTGGAGGGATGCTATTGTCGGAAGGGAGGTAGCCGATGCTGAAATGGAGGCTAATTTTGGTGACTGTCGTGGTTAGAAGAGGGTGCGTGTTCCAGGTGGAAGAAGGGTTAGGATATTAATCAGGTAATTTAGGAAATTTTTACATCATTAACTAATTTATCTAATCATGGTTAAATTAATTTGTATTGACCTATATAATTAGCTAATGAAGTAATTAGGTTTTAAACTAATCATTAAGTACAAAAACTAAGGAAAGATTAGTTAATGATGTTTACTGTATAAATATACAAACTAGGAAAAATATAATATTAGTTTGTTGGTTAATCACTTTTAATTAAATTAAAATGGTTTAATTTGTAGTCAAATTTTTAACGACTATTTTTATTCATACTGAATCAGATTCAAACGTGAACTGTTGAGTTACAACCGTGACAAAGTTATCTTCGAAATGGAATTGGTTTTGGCAATTTTGAAGTCAATTGAAACCGAAATGGATCAGAAAATAAAAACGCCGGTGAGTAAATCTCACTCACCTTTAGAATTATTTTTATCTCATTAAAAATAATTGTCTGTTGCTTGTGTGAATGTTTTCTGGTTGTTTTATATATATTAGTTATTTAGGCTATATATATATATATTGGGTTGATTGATTGGTTGAATTCCCGCAGTTTCATTAGCGGATGCCCGCGGTACCATAGCGGATGATTACCCTATACGCCCCACGCTATGATTAGTGGATGACCTTCTATACCGCGATATTCTGCCACGAAGCAGAATGGGTATTATTTATGTGCTAACATCTGTGGATGCAGGTAAACAGGTTGGAGGAATCCAACTGGATTCCTTAAAAATATATTATCCGTTTGTTTATTTGTTTGCATATATATTGTTATATATGATGTGTTAGAAAAATAAATAATTCGTTGCTTTGTGTGTTTAAATATCACTGGGCTTAAGTAATGATATTTAAAAATATCGTGGGAGGATATTTGAGATTTAAAAAGGGGAAAATTCTATTTTTAAATAGAATTTGAATTTTAAATGGAAATAAAAATATAAACTTGTTTTGAAAAATAAAACAAGTAGTTTCTTTTTAAACGAAGTTTATAAATAGTTCTTTTATAACGAAGTTATAAATGAAGTAAAAAGAATTATCATTTGATAATTCAGAAATAGAAATACAAGCATGGAATTGGGATTTGAAATGAAATTTCAAAATAGGATGTGAAAATGAAATTTTTAAATATATAACTCAAATGAAATTTGAGTATAACATTTGAATTTTTAAGGGAGTTTAAATATTTGAATTTTAAAAGGAGATTGAATATTAGAAATTCAAATAGAAGTTCAAATAGAATTTGAATAGACGAAATTAGAATGAAAAATAGAATTTGAATTCAAAGAATGAAAAATAGAATTTGGATTCAAGGAATTAAAATAAAATTTGAATTCAAAGGAATTCGAATAAAGAAATTCAAATAGAGATTTGAATATAGAATTTCAAAATAGAATTTGAAATGAACTTTGAAATAGGATTTTCAAAGTAGAATTGGAAATAGAATTTCAAATAGGATTTCAAAATAGGAAATCCAAAAGGTTTTGAAATAGAATTTGAATTCAAGGGAATTCAAATGGATTTGAGTGAAGAAATTCAAATGGTGTTAAAAATAAGTTTGAATATTAGAATTCAAATGGGGTTGGAAATGAATTTGAATATTAGAATTCAAATGGAAATGAAAAATGAAATTTGAATATAAGAGATTCAAATTGAATTCAAATAGGATTTAATCTATGGTATTTGAATATGAAATTCAAATGGGTTTTAAACTATGGAATTTTGAATATAGAATTTTAAATAGAGTTTGAATATTTGAATTTCAAATAGAATTAAAATGGAGTTGGGATATTCGAGAATTCAAATAGACTTTAAATATAGGAATTACAAACGGATTTGAAAATGGAGTTTAAATCCTGAATTGGAATTCAAGAGATACAAATTAGAATTTGAATCCAAAGAGATATAAATATTGAATTTTGAATTCAAGAGAAAATTAAATATGGTATTTGAATTCAAAGTGAAGTTTAATATGGGATTTGAAATAAAAATAGATTTGAATATAGAATTCAAATGGAATTTAAATATTGGATTTTAATATATGATATATATATCAAAAAGGGAGTTGAATTTTAAACAAAGTTTATATATATATATATATAATTAAAATGAACTGGCCGCAGCGCTGCAGTTCGTAAATTGGCAATTCGAACTTCAATTGAGTATACAGAACACAATTGGAGTCGGATCTCTTTGAAACAAGAAACGTCAGGACCGATTTGATAATGGTTTTCTAATGAAGAAGAAAAATCTGAATTTCGTCGTATAGATTTTGAGTTATGTCAAAATCAAAATTTCAAAAATGCAGCGCCAGAAACCATTATAAACCATAATGGATTTTATATATAAATATAAGGATTTTTAAGCAAATAAAAATCCAAAGTCCCATTTTAAAAGCCTAATCTTGAGTTAGAAAATAAAGGCGAGCTCAAGTGAAGTAAGTACAGAGATTTTTGAAACAATAACCCTATTTTGATTATTTAGGATTAACTAAGTCAAGTAGAAATTAGTTAACCGAGTTTGAACTAAAGTCGAACCTTGAAAAGTAAATTTGGAGTTCGTAAATATATATATATTCGAAATCGAACATAGCGCTTAAATTGAAATTTGAATTCAATTATTTGATAAGTAATTTGAAATATATTTGAAATATGTTATATTCCAATATACAAGCGAAATAGACCAACGAGTTAATTAACGAGTTGGGTCAAAACGAGTGTGTGAAGTTGGAATAAATTTGACAGGTATAGACATACAGGGGACAGGTATGGGACAAGGATAATGCAGGTATATAAATAATGTGCTCGACAAAAGGTACATGTTTAAATTCATATATGAGGTTTATGCGCCGTATCGGCAAGCCGCTTGGCTTTTTCTTTTCCTTTTTGAGATTAGAAGGACCGGGAAAGCTATTGAAATTTCCCGATGATCCCGATACAGGGGAGGTTATGGCGAAATTTTCCGGAAATTTAAGGAGTTAGAATATTTTTAAGATATTTTGATAATTTGAAATCATTGTATCGACGTATTGAATTCGATAGTAAAGTGAATATGAAAATCGAATGTTGTAAACAAAAAGGGATAGAGATAAATGATTGGAATTGTTTCCAATTGCAAATAGAGACATTTTCTAATATATAGAAAATAAAAGAAGTTAATATTTTGGAAACGTTTTCCAAATGGCATAAGAGGCAAGATGATTATTGAAAATATTTGGTTAACAAATATTGATAGAGAAAATGGAAAAGTGATTTAATTAATGAAATATTAATTAAAGGGCCCAGTGAGTTGTTTGATATGTCGGATGAACACTTGTTTTTATTCGATAGTTAAATCACAGACTATCGAAGTTTTGACCATCGTTGTCAATATGGAGAGACCGGTTGGATTATTATCCAAAGAACCACTCCGTATCGGCATAAGCGTTGCGAACCAAGTATGCTGAATATATTGAAGACGGAGTGAAATGCAAGGGCTTTTCTATTTATAGAAATAGTGCCTTCGGTTTCGTTCAATCCCAGAACGAACGTAAATGGACGGATGTTTGACAAAGTATTTCCATGATCAAATGGGTTGGTCTGTATGAATATATATGGTTGCAACGGATTTATCCCTTAGCATAATATCCAGAATATTTGTGCAAACTCGACTAGTGATTAACGGATCTGACAATGTGGCATTCAAAGTGATTGTGTTATCAATGAATGGTAAGTAATCGTAGCCTCAGGCCTCAACAACCGGGGAAGGACAAAAATCAGGCAGGCAGCATGGCTATGTGGGTCGCACCCATTAGGGTGTATAATCACCTATCTAGAGAAATTCCTTTTGTTTCTAAATCTATCGATTCTGCCCATTCGGGAAACGGTGGTTTGAGCCCAACCGTTGGTGATATACATTCGATACACTCAAGCGAAATGAGTGGTCGGTCATGTGTGGGCCGGGTTGCAAGATGTTCTTGTTGAACCCAGTGTATTCCTCTCTAGAGATACACAGTCGGAAGGTGGTTCCATACCTTGTCATGTTGGAAATCAAACCTCCAATAAGCGCCATGCGGTTTTTGATTTTATACTATATATGTGGAGCGTGAGATGCAAGCGTTCTGCTATTTGGTTATTTATTTGAGGTAGACATTATTATAATATCACTGGATTTGATATCAAAGTGTTTTGGGTTATAGTAAGGTAAAAACCGTCCATGTTTATGTGTGGGCTGGTCTTACTATTATCTTTTCTTTCGAAAGGATTTCTAAAAGTTAAACAAGTGGTTGGAGTTTACTCACACCAGTCCCATGACTGACCCAGAGTTTATTTTGTTTTGTTTTCCCTAAACTCTTGGGTGCCCAAATTTGTACGGGCAGTCAAGTAGTCGGGATTTCACAGATTCATTTGAAGGAGCTGGAAGCAGGAGGCTTCACCGGTTAGCTATAGGCTATCATATATTCCGCTGTGGACCTTGTTTGTATCTGGAAACAGGTGTTTATAACTGTTCCAGAAATGGCTGTTGTGCTCTGATGATGGTATGTATATAAAGTTACTGATTTGTATCTCAAGAGTTATATTATGAAATATATTTTATTCGTTCCGCTGTGAGTTTGTGATCTTCGTTTTTTCTTCTATTCTAATATTCCTTTCTCCCTATTCCTCATCTTCTAACTTCTTTCTAATAATGAGTCGTATTTCTGTGCAATTTGAGTTGGACGTGTGGTGTTTTTAGTCAACTCTGATAGCATGGATTTGCGGGTCGTTACAAGTGGTATTGGTCAGTATTAGAATGAATATGGGTTTTTGAATTATAGCTCGTATTTATCTTAAGATAAGAACGTTGTTGATCAAGGTCTGAGAGTTAATTAAAATATCCCAACTAGAGCGACTTCAGGATTTTCGAAGGATGGTATCAGTTGTAATGATGGAAATATTAAAAGTGAATTATTTTGTGAAATAATAATGTAACGTTATTTGAAGATGTTAGGAATATACACATATTGGAATTTAATAAGGGCTTGAGATATGAAATGATATTTCTATAGTAAAGAAATAATAAAAGAAGATTTTAGAAAATATAACGATATTTTCCAAACAAAGAGATGAGATTTAGAATGTGTTATTCTAAAAGGATGAGTGATGATTATGGTGTTCAAATAACGAAACGAAAAGGATATTTCAGAACGGTTGTTTTAAGAATGAAAATTTTGGAACAATTTCCAAATGTAAATGATTAAGAATGTTTTTAGCAATATTTTGAAATGACAACTGAAGGAAAGTTGAATATGATTTAAGATATTTTCTGAAGTATTAAAATAAAGGATTTGGGAATATTAATATATTAAAACTAATATATTAGTTTGGTATTACAACCAATATATTATTTTTAAAGGCCAAGTGACGCTGTGTACTAAACCAATGGATCTATTTGGTTTTATTTTTAATTATTTATTCTGATAATTAAATAACCAACTATCAAAATCAGACCCAATGTGTGTTGGTACGGAAAGTATGGGATAAAATTTATATTTGAAAACCATTCCGACCAATAAATACGAATATGTGGAAGATGCTAATCGAGATGGAGCAATTGAAGACCGTAAATCTTCAGGAGTGGAGGAACTACTGTTGAATTTCTCTGGTTGATCCCTCGAGATATATATATTTGATAGTGATTCTGTCGTGATTGGGGTGATTTCTTAGATATGCTAGGAGGGTGCCTTCGGTTCATCCTACTCCTGGATGACTCGTATGGACGAGTGTCTGACTGAGTATTTCTAAAGGGATCGTGTACATTGATTTCTTCAAACATATTTTTATTGGTGTCGGAGAATACAGTACACCCTCTCTTAGCTTAACAGCTAGAGTATTTTTGTGGACGTCAATTAGTGATATCTGATGGATCCGACGATGTGACATTCAAAGTGAATGATGGCCAGATGTTCTTAAATTAAAAATAAATAAATTACGACCTCAAGCCTCATCAACCGGGAATGGCATAAAATTGCATAGGTCGCATGACTATCTGGGTTGCACCCATCAAAAGGGTATATCATTACCTGATCTGGTGAAATCAAATGCCTTCGGTTGTCCCTTTTTATTTTCTGTATGTATGCTATCGGTTCGGTTGGCTGGCCCCCAACCATGGCAATGATATATCTAGTACTCTCGAGAAAAAGTGAGGGGCCGGTCATGTTTAGCCTGGGTTGCAAGATGTTCTTGTTGAACCCCAATGTATTCATCTCCAAAGGTACATTTTCGGGAAGATGGTCCCATACCTTGACAGGAAATCCATTTTCCAATAAGCGCCCGCGGTTTTGATTGTACTCTATATATGTGGAGCATGAGATGCAAGTGTTCCGCTAGATTGATATTTGCTTGTATTTAGACACTATCATAATATCAGAATAATATTGTTTTCAAAAAGTGATTTGGGTTATCATAAGGTAAAAACCATCTGTATTTATGTATGGATTCGATCTTACGATTATCCTTTTCTTTCAAAAATATTTTGATGTTAAAATTAAGTTGTATGATGCCTTTAAACTTAGTGTGTTTTTCTCACTCTGGTTCACCAGACTGACCCGGTGTTTGTAATGCTCAGGTTAGACCGAGTTGTACA
Source organism: Allium sativum (assembly GCA_030737875.1). Lineage (NCBI taxonomy): Eukaryota > Viridiplantae > Streptophyta > Magnoliopsida > Asparagales > Amaryllidaceae > Allium > Allium sativum. The sequence continues at coordinate 32,127 of JASFAX010003107.1, forward strand.
GGTTCAGGTTCTCGGTCGTTATGAAGAGACGAGATAGGAGAGTCCAGACCAATGATATTATATATTCTGCCATGTGATTGTATATGAGGACAGATTATTATAACTATCTAAATGTGTGATGTACTCTGATGATTGTAAGTTTTGTTTCAAGCTCTCAGTAAAGATTTATTTCTATATTATATTTTGTTCCGCTAGTTCTCTTCTTCTATTATAATAATTCTTTCTTTCTTATCTCACCTTCTAATTTCTTTCTAATATCTATCTGCATTTCTGTACAATTTGGGTTGGACATGACTTGTGATTGTTAACTCAAAGGGTACGGGAAAGTCAGTATGTTACAGTAGTATCAGAGCTAGGTTTAGTAATAACTTGGCTCTATGTTGTAACTCGATATAGATAGGGTTAGCAATACCCTAGATCGAGTTGAGTGTATATATATGAGAGCGTATTTGTAATTTTTATATACAAATGTTTTGTATCATGTTGGTTGATCGGTTCGAGTGTTAAGAAGCATTAAACTGGTAATGGATACAATATTGCTTGTAAAGAGGGTAAATGAAATAATTTGACCCAAACTATATTTTTATATGGAAAAGCAATAATTTTATTAAATTATTGAGATATTATGTGTTTGATTGATTTGAATGGAATTCAAATTGAATTAAAAATTTGAATTGAAACTTAACTGGGTTAAGTAAAATTAAATTAAAAAATGATTTTGAAATTTGATAAAGAGATTTGAAATTGGAAATTTAATGAATAATAATTAAATAGAAATCAGTCGGATATTAATCAATTGCTTTTCAAAAATGTTGAACCAAATTAAATGTTATTACTAAATGAAAATTTAATTGATCCAGTTGATTTGATTGTGCATTGGCTGTTGATTGTGGATTATTTGTTATTAGATGATATATTGTTTGAATTGAATAAGCAACAATTCAATGGAATAAATGAATTATAAATTAAAGAATAATTTCTATAACTATCAATTGGAAAGGAACCATATATAAATTAAAACTGGATGATTAAACCTGATATGTGCAAATGAATGATGTTTCAGTTTATTTCTTGAAATATGGATACTTATACCTGTTAATTAATGAAATGTTATTTGAAATTTCACTGTCACTTACATGTTGAACTGAGATAAGCACAGGTGTTAGATGGCTTGAGAATTGATTTTGTAGAGTAAATCACGATAAATTGAGCAACTACGCTCAATAGCGCTCGCATAAGGTACGCCGACATAGAAATATAAAATTTTGGGTTTTAGTTTTTGTTTTCCGAGCAGATAGGTCGATGTATATATATTATTTGTTCCTGTGATATCGCAGATGTCACTCCATGCAGGGAGACTCTACCGAATTTTTCCGAGAAATTAAAGTGTTAGAATTTTTTTCGATATTTGTGAAAATATATATTAGTGATATTAAATCGGTTTTTGATTTATAATAAATTGGATTTTGGAAATTAGTGGGTTTGTTACATCTTTCTTACCATGATAATTTCGGGGACGAAATTCATTTAAGGAGGGAAGATTGTAATGTCTCGTATTTCTGGTAGTCAAATTTTTAAATATAATTTATTATTTTAAATATTATATTTGGAATATTAATGGATTTTAATATTTAATTTGTTATATTGAGTTTTGAACTTCAATTTGATATATAGAGTCCGTTTTAAGTCAAATTTCTGTGAACCAAGAAACGATGGGATCTTGTTGATTATAATTTTTATATGAAAGAGAAAATCCGGATTTCCTATTATAGATTGTTAGTTATGTCTAAATCAAATATTAAAATAGTCGCAATGGAATTCGTTTATAAATTATAATGCTTATTTAATTTATTTAATAAGGAATTTCTATATATTTGAATACCGTTCAGTTCAGAAATATGAATATCGAGTTATAAAGCCATATTGGGTGAATTTGAAGTGATATATATTGTTTATATTCAATAATAATAATAATTTATTATTATTTAATTTAATTGTTTTGAATTAAATTAATAATTTATCAGTGTTATATAAGCCGTATGAATTATTATTTTCCAAACGACCTCTGTTTTTGACAAAACGAATTTTATGGAATGCATATCATTAATTATTGATGTGTATCCGATTTGGGGCCAATTGGAGTTGTTTTGTGAGTGGGCGATATTTAAACCATGAACCAATGGATAATTTAAAATTAAAATAACAACGTTGTGCAAACGGAGTCATTTTACAATGAAATTCATTTTATTGGAATCGTAACGTAAAGACATAACAGTATATTCATTTTCGTCTCGTTTAGGGATTTGTGTGCGACGGTGCGTTTTATATAGCGTTCGACATTAATGGCGTTAATATTAAAACTTACGGTAATAAAACTTAAGACTCCATACACTACGTGAAAAATAAATATACTAAACATGTATGAACTTCACCCTTAAGTACTACCAAAGAACATGCCACCTATGAATTTGTACAGCCTATTCTTACCATCTGTTCAGCTATACTACTGTAACAACCTGGAAAATCGGAACCATTTTAAATTTTTTATTTTGGATAATTTAATGGATTTCTAATATTTAAGATGATTTATTTTAAATAATAACGACTAGTAATTTATTTTGAATAGAATTAGAACGTATAAATTTATTTAAATTGAAGTTAGAATATAAATATTTATTTTAGTTATAAAAGGAATTGGAAATGGTACGGTAGTTTGAAAATTCAGTTTCAAATTTCAATTGAATGTACAGGATTCAAAATAAACCGAATTTCAGTAAAACAAGAAATATTTGAATCTACGCAAAAATATCTTTCCAACAGATGTGAAAAATCCAGTTTTCATAACGGTAATAAAAAGTTATGTCCAGTTGAAAATTCAGAATAGTCGCTATGAAATTTAATATAATATATAACCCTTAAAAATAGTGATTTTGCAAATGACCTCCGTTTTCGATGAAACCACATTTGTTGGATCCGGAATGTCAAATTATCACTAGATTTCAAATTTTATGATTTTTTTAATTTAATATGTGAGCGCAACAAATTTAAATGTGTTTGGTAATTTAAATTTGAATTGGATCGACCAGAAAATGGCCATTTTTCAAAGGGTCTCCAAATTTGACAAAATTAGTTTTGTTAGGACTGTATTGTCAAAACATATCTAGATTTATTTTTCTGGAATTTTTGGAGTTAATATATGGCCCCAATAAATTAAAGTGTACATTTGAATTTAAAATATATTGATTTATATTTTAAATTTAATGAAAACTGATCGTAATAGTCGAATTGACTTATGGGACATATCCTATTATGTCCGCAATGGGGTATTTAGCTAGGGGCGATAGTCGTTGGGTTTGAATTGGAGTTCGGAGTTTTAAACAAATAAAGTTTGAATTAAATAGTACTAAAATATAAATTATATAACCCTAGGACATTGGTCAAACCCTAATTTAATTCATTCGTGATCAACCCGCTAAAACCTCCGCCTCCCTCTCAAACAACGGCGGAAAAAAACCCCTAATTCAATCCTCGATTTCTCTCAACATACTCCGAATTGAATCGTGAAATCTATACTAAAATTCAAGGGCTCTTCATGAGCTTCCACTTCGTACTGGGGTGATCAGATCTAGGGTTTCAAGGAGGCCGTGGTGGCGCCTCAAAGGCAAGGCGTTCGATTAGTTTTTCCAGCGCTTTGGCTATGCGAGTTGGCCAGGATCAAGGGAGGAGGTGGTGCACGAGGTGGGCTCCAAGGTGACGTCGACTGATCCTGGTCCGACGCTTGGATGGTGGTGCGGCGGGTTCCCTTTTTCATCCGACGATGGGTACGAGTTTCCAGTATTAGGCAATGAAGATGATAAGGGTAATACCCTTAATTAATTAAATTAATTATGCTTAGGAAATTATTTAATTAACTATACAATGTATGAAAATAATATTAGTTATATATATATATATATAGTAATGTTTTGAAAATAAAAATAGTAATGTTTTGAAATTAAAAATAGAAATGTTTTTGAAATAGAAATTAGCATTGTTTTATCATGTATATAATTTAGAAAATAAAAATAAGATTTTTATAAATAAAAATATGATTTTTATAAATATGATTTTTAGAAATAAAACTAAGATTTTTGTAAATTAGAAATATGATTTATATAAAATAGCATTATAAATTAAAAATATGATCTTTAGTTTATAAAGATATGATTTTTAAGTAAATGAAAAATATGATTTCATTGAAATGATAAATACGGTTTCATTAAATTGAAATATATGATTTCTTTGTAAATAGAAAATATGATTTCTTAGATTAGAAAAATAATATTTTTCATTGTAAAAAAATAATATTTTTCATTGAATAAAAATTTGATTTTTATTATATATAAAGCGAAATAAATATATGATTTTTATTATATATGAAGCATTTTAAAAATATAATTTTTATAATGAAGTAGCGATGTAAAGATAGGATTTTTATATATAAAACTGGATTATAAAAATGTGATTTTTTTATACGAAGTAGTAGTATAAAAATATGATTTTTATAAAGATAGAATTGAAATAAAAATGTGATTTTTATTTATAAACATCATTGTTTAGAATTGGGATTTTTAATATAAAACCGCGTGAAACAGATTGCAACGGAACCAACTAGAATCAAATCCAAATCCAAACCATTCAGAAATAAAGAATGGAGGAGTGGAAACCAATGGTGATAACTTCTCACTCCAATCTTGTTTTCTAGTTAAATATATACTAGGATGCAGAGGGATTTAGTAGCTCCTGACACTGTCGTCCACAGACCATGGACGACTTGTTTGATTGTATTGTGTTGTGGAAATTGATTGTGATTGAGATGTGAAATGGAAAATAAAATATTCATATGTTGAAATAAATATTTTATAGTTAAAAATATAATTTTTAACGAATATATGAGTGACAATAAATATTCATTTACAAATCGGACGATTTGTTTATGTACACACATTTGACTGATATTGATTGGGACGATATATTTTACACATCGACCAACTACACAAATAATAATCAGTGTTTGTTGTTTGAAAACCCCACATGGGTATTGGGATGATATTGGACATACACTAATCCCAATATTTAGTTGCATGTCAATCGATGGGTTGACAGACTATTGTAAGAGTTAATTATTTATATTTAACGCTTATGCAGTTGTGTAATGCACTCTGGATGATGGTTGACTGTGTTTGATTATTGTTGTGTACATGTGTGTATGAAATCCATATAAATAAATTATATGGTAATTGACTGTGTCTGATTCCAATTTGGAAAGAACGAATATTTTAAATTAACGAATATTTTAAAATGAGGAATAATGAATATTTTAAAATAACTAATATTTTAAAATAATATTCAGTAATAGATCAAAATATGATTTTGATGTCCGATTTGGGATGGACACGAAAATACTGAAAAATATGAAGCCGTATTGAATAGATTAACGTCATTTTGACGTGAATGATATTTATATCGATTTTATTCATTTTTATAATGAATATCGAAAAGGAAATGATTTCAAAATCATATATTTTGAAAATATTATCATTTTAATATTATAATGATAAGGAATATTCAAATTTGATTTGAAATTTGAAATGAAATTGAAATCGTTCTAAAATGAATTTATTAAGGAATATTCAAATTTGATTTAAAATTTAAAATGAAATTGAAATCGTTTTAAAATGAATTTAAAATGAATTTATTAAGGAATATTCAAATTTGATTTGAAATTTGAAATGAAGTCAGAATCATTTCAAAATGAATTTATAAACGATTTATAAAATACGTAATGGGAATCGACCAAATATATATAATATATAATATATATTATATATATTAATGGTCTGAATAGAACGCGCCGCACGGCGACCATTCCCGAATTTCGACCATTGACTTCGAATTGACATTACGGGAGATCCAACCATCAGATTCTCCTAAATCTGGAACCTTTGGGTTCGTATCGAAAATAGCTTTCCAACGAATATAAAATATTTGAAATCTAACGATCGGATTTGGAATTACATCCAAATCAAATTTGGAAAAGGTCATTGTAAGTGCAGTTCGATGACCGTTTATGGAAATCGACTGTACGGGCCTTGATAAAATTATTAAAAATATTGATAATTTGTGTAAAATCATAATAAATGATTTGGAAAGAATTGGGTTGAAAAATTCCATATTTGAAACGATAAAAATATATTTTTATCGAAATGAACTAGTTATTAACTAGAATTATAATCCAATTATTTTTAAATAAATAAATTGGATTGAGAATGGGTTTTAATATAACCAGAATGTCCAGTATATGAATTGGAGTGGATTTGAATGGAAATCATCTTTGTAATATTTAGATGTTGGATTTAGTGATTATACAGATATTGTTATGAAAATTTGAAAGATATATTTATATCGTTATTTCCAACACGATATTTGTTGGTTTCAGAATTTGATATTGAATATAAGCCAATATATTTTCTATTCAGAGCCTTGTATTTAATATCAAATGGGATTTTGGGTTTGTCGTGAACGGTGTCTTAAATAACATTGTTCTCAAACCCAGTTGAGGAAAGAATAAAACTTTTTATTAAGATTTAGTGTAATTTTCCCAACTAATTAATATTTAATTGGAATTAAATAAAAGAATTGGATTTTGGGGTTGGTCGTGTACGGTGTCTTCAGTAACACTGGTCTTAAACCCCGTTTGAAAGGAATAAATTTTAATTAAGATTATTAGATTTTCCAGTTACATTTGGTATTTGGAATAAAATGGAAGGTGAATCGGGTTTATCGTGAACTGTGTTTTTAACGACATTTGTTCTTTAACCCGATTTACAGTGAAATGTGATTTGGAATTTATAAATCTTTTATTAAGATTTAAAGGAAATTTTCCAAAGCAAAGTTTTCAAATTTAATACAATAAATTAGAATGGAATGGAATTCGATTTGATAATAATCGAAATGAGCTTCTATGAGGAAGACTGTTAATATATATGGAATTTAAAAGGCTTTGTCGTTATTCCATTTATATTATTAGTCGGACACGGAAATTGATATCGATTATATATTAATTTGTTTTCCGTGAAGATTCCATAAATAATGGAATGTGATTTGGGTTTATCGTGAACTTTATTTTAAATGACATTAGTTCTTTCACCCAGTTAAAGGTAAGATTAATTTCTTAACTTTGAATAATCATTAAGTAATGATTTTTGAGATTAAAACTGAATTAGAGTTTTAATGAATATTTAATTAGATTGGAATGTGAATGAGATAATTAAATTTATCAAATTCATGAAATGATCGGTATCACCAGTTTTGCTGCAAGCGATAGTTAAATCGTTTTTGAACGTGAAATGGTAAATAATTTCACCGATAAAACTGTGGTGTTAGATATGGAGTATTACCAGATTTACTCCATGGGATGAATAGGTTGGGATTGGGAAATATAACAAATGATTACTTCGGTAAGGTGCGCTAATCCCGACTAGTTTGGATAAACCTTAATTTGGTTTAAAATGATATCCAATGGAAGATTGAAGAATAAATTTAAAGAACTTATCTTTGATAAAATTAATGGGAACCTTTCCCAAAGGAGATGAATATTTAAATAAAAGAATATTCAAAATTGGAATGAGGCGTATGTTGTGTTTTTATAGCACTTATTTATAAGATACGCGATTTATTCAGAAAGACCGGGTTTATCCCATTATGAATAAGTGAATCAACGATAAGTAGACGATGAAGACGGTGGTCGAATACCGGAGGTCTTCACATCATTTGGATGATTACTGATGTCTTGATTGGGCTGTACACCTAAGACAAGGTAGTAAGTGGTGATTGTCCAGACGTACTTGGAGATCGACCGGATATGCGAGGACCTCCCTCCTGTATTGGACATATGGGTCGAGGAATAAGGTGCCTCCGGTTTCCTTCAAACCCAGAACGAACTTGTAAATGGATGTGTGTCTGACATTGGATTTTATTATGTGTTGATTGATCTCTATTAAATATACATCTGTTTGGCAGCGAAGAATTTATTCTCTGTCTTAACGCCCTTCTCTAAGACGTACGAGCTTAGAGGTTATATATCGATAGACATCAGTCACATGGCATGAATTGCCTGTGTGGCATGCAGAGATGCAGTGATCAATGCTTCTGTTGAAAAGCGGGGTCTTGTGATCGATGATCAAAGCACGACTTTAATATAGCATAACTTTGTGTATAGCGTTAATTCGCGGGCCTCACACCTCGGTGTGAACCCCAAACGGGAGAGGGCTTCGGGGAGGACATGCGTTTCCTTCTAGCTAGGATTGGTGTCATGGTATGTAGCCAAGACATTTTTACTTATGTGGATGATGGAAAGTGAGGTGCCTTGGTTATATCGGTCACTACAGGGCCGATGGATGGTTTGGTCGATATACTGACCAGTTATATGCCCCACAGGGCAGGGAAACGAATTGTTCAGGCATTTTAATCCACTCCATGTGGACCGGCCCTGACGATCCAATGGTCGATGCGTTCTGACCCCGAGGCTCGGGCTAGAGAGTCTCGAAGAGGTAAGGACGATCCCTTGCCTTGGTTCATAAATGGAAATCCAACTTCCAATACGTGACTTTGCGGTTTTAACTGTAGAGCCTAGTATTGGTGACATGATAGATGGTACCCATGCCGTCAATGATTGATACATTTATATTTGAAGTTGTTTTATACACTATGAACAGAGGTGCAGGTTGTTACAGATCAGTCCTCAAAGTTAACTAATTACTTTGCATCTTAAAGAAGATAGTTATATTCTATGGAAACTGCAAATCGAAACAGTTATTCATGGCTATGGGTGTAAGATGTAAATTAACCCTAGAGGGGGTGAATAGGGTTTATCGCACTTTTTTGATGAGTAACAAATAATAGCAACATAGATAATAATCAGAGTAAATGTGGAAAAGTAAATAACACACAGATATACGTAGCTTCGACAAAACCTTGCCTACTGCTACATTCCCCAAGGTTTCTACTAGGAATTAAAATAATCTCTACACTTACAATCTCCTGTAAACTCGCGACACCCGCTCCCAACTGTTATAATCCTTCGCTCAAAACTCTGCACTAATCTTTATCCCCAAGATCAGATTTTTTTTCCCCTCAAATTACAAATTTGTAACGCGTAATCCCCAAACTACAATCCCTGTAGTTTGTAACCTAGTAAAACTAGAGTTCAAAATCAAAATAAAATACAATAAAAATAATCTTAAACGACCTTACACACAAATATAAACCCTCGAAACATAACACTTGGAAAAACTAGGGTTTTCCCTTTTTAAATAATTGTTGGTCTTCAGTTAGCTTATATTCTTTTGGTTTGCTTAAAAATTATTCGGCCCCTTTTCTCTTATTCGTAACACTAATTCTCCTTTGCTCTGGAAATTGAAAATGGCGGCTTCCTTAGAGTTTTGTATTTTCTTCGATTTGAGGTTGACGCTCTCTTCTCTGATGTTTTCCAATTTTTGTTTGCTATCTTCTATTGCTTTATGTGACTCAGAGTATTTTGATTGTATCCAAGATCGTTTGTTCGTTCTCTGGTATGAATTTGCAATACAAATTTTCTTTTTATTTATGCTTAAACTTGGAAGCCTTTATTCCAATGATGATGTGGTGAATAAATAGAATTTCTATCCCGAAATAATCTCTCTGATTTCATATTGTTTGACTTGGTTGTGATATATGCATAAATATTGGTTTTGAAATCTACGACTTTGAATTTGTTCCTTCTTGAATTCTGAAATGACTTAGTCATTGTTGTTGTAAATACAAACTAGAGATCACATTGCTTTGATATTCTCTGACTTGTTCGTTGCTTTCTGGTTTGGACTGTTTCTATGCATATTTTGAAATTTGGAATTTATCTTTAGTAATACCTTGTTTTTCTTCGAACCATACTGAACCTTAGAAAAATTGATATGGTTATTCTAGGTATATTATGCATAGTATTTAATTTGATCTGTCATTCTATTTGCTTGGACTTGATGTATACTCTTGGTTGTTTGAAAACATGGTTGTATATCTAGTTGCCACTTATGTATTAGAATAGATAACATAGCTTGATCTAGCCAAATTGAATATGCACTATTCATGATCTTCTCTATCCTTGTACATTTTTTGTAAGAGCAGATACAACTCATTCCTTGTTGCATTCAATTCTTGTTAATTTTTCATTCAACTTTCATCCATCCCTTGTAACTGAAATGGCCTTATGATATTTGACCATAACTTATGTTTGCACTTGTGTATCCTTGTAACTGTTGCATCCTTGTTCATGCCTTGTTTATGTTGAACTTTGGAAATTGTTGCATTTGTTTAGTTGTAACCAACACTGTCTATTTTAATATATGTGTTCATACATATACTTGTGTACACTGTCACCTTTATTATGTTGGCCAAAGAGCTTTATTTTCCTATGTTTTTGATTAACACACTGCTGTGTATTATGGTTGCTACGTTACCATGACATGCATACATATGTATGTCATAACTTGCTTCCATGCAATGTAACCTAGTATAGTTGAATTATACTTGAATTGTCCATTAAACCATAATTGGTGCATTCTTGACCAATGTTCTGTCATTTGTAAATGTTGCACTTGTACCTTAATACAGGTATAATGTGGTGTTCTCTTTGCTTCTCCTTATCTTGGCAATTAACACTTGTGTCTTGAACCCTCGTTAAGTTTGAATTGGATTATTATTGTGCACATATATGAAAGTGTGTTGAACCTATTCTAAGAGCTTTGTCTGGCCATTGTACATTTGCATTGTTTTGGTGGCATGCTAATTTATGTTCACTATATTGTCATTCCTTGTTGCACCAACATTGACCATTCAACCTTGTTGCATTGGTGCTCTATGTTTTCTATGTCCATTTATGCTTTCCATGTCGAGTTTACTGTACGTGTTTTTGTGACATGTATAGAGGTGACTGGACTGGACTGGAGTACAAGAAGATTTAGTGTGTGTCTATCAATGTATATAAGTTTGTATATAAAACCGAGTGAAACTGAGTGAACTGTAGTGAGGAATATATGTATATGAAATTGGTTGTATTCATGAACAAATAAAATCGTACTTTTACTTGTAATAAACAATTTGATTGAAATAAAAATATATTTTTGTTATTCAATTCAATCTGTCTGTTTTATTTGAATTCTTCCAATAGTACAATTTCATGTGTAGTATACACGTAAATGTGCATATTTTATCCACTTATTTATCTTGTTTTCTCTTTAAAATATTTAATATTGTGTATTTATAGCTGTGTTTTCAGATTGTTGATAAAAAGCATGGTTTAAAGCATTTGATGGATAAAGCAAGAAGAATTTGTTGAAAAAGAGTGAAGTTTGAAAAGTTAGCTTGAT
>JASFAX010003108.1:0-43565 GCA_030737875.1 Allium sativum
AAGAACTAGTCATGTGGTGATCATGTAGATCCATAAATAGATCCCACGTGATAATGCTTCTCTCTTTGTAGCTCTTCGCTGAGCCTTAAGGCACAGCTGAAACTGAGCCGTAAGGCTCAGGTGAAACTGGGCTTTACGGCTCAGTTTTGCTTAGCACAAAGGCTTAGCGTCGCTGAGCCTGCGAAACTGAGCTTAAGGCTCAACGTCGCTGAGCCTAAAGGCTCAGTCAAAACTGGGCATAAGCCTCAGTTACGGTTGAGCCTTAAGGCTCAGCCAAAACTGAGCTTAAGGCTCAGAGTCGCTGAGCCTTAAGGCTCAGCCGAAACTGAGAATAAGGCTCAGTTTCAGATGAGCCAAGTTGCTGTGGTTGCAGTGCAACCTGAAGTTGCACAGCAACTTCAAGTTTCACAACAACTTAAGCCAGCATCCTTAAGTTGTTGTGCAACTTCAAGTTGCACATCAACCTGAATTTCAGGTTGCTATGCAACCTCAGGTTGCACAGCAACCTTGCTGTGCAGGTTGCTGTGCAACCACAGGTTGCACAACAACCTCCTTAGGTTGCTGTGCAACCTCAGGTTGCACAACAACCTGAAGTTCAGGTTGCTATGCAACCTTGCTGTGCAACCACAGGTTGCACAGCAACCTCCTCAGGTTGCACAACAAAGAGGTCGTTGTGCAACCTAAGGTTGCACAACAACCTGAAGTTTAGGTTGTTGTGCAACTACAAGTTGCACAACAACTTAAGCAAGTTGTTGGGCAACCTGAAGTTGCCGCACAACAACTTGAAGTTGCCATGCAAGTTGCACAGCAACTTCAAGTTGCTTTGCGACAACCTGAAGTTGCCACACAGCAACTTGAAGTTGCTGTGCAAGTTGCATAACAACTTCAAGTTGCTGTCAGCTGAGCCTTAAGGCTCGGTGTCATAAGGCCCAGTTTCAGCTGAGCCGAAACTGACCGTTTTACTTAATTGTAATATGAACTGTATTCATTGTACTAATTGGATTTAATTTTTTATGTGTAGATATACAAAGACAATACATACACCATTAGGTTTGGAGTTACAGATGATACAAAGAAGCTTGTGAAGGAAGTAGACGATCTAAGAGATAAAAATCAAGAATTGAGTGTCACTGTTAGCAAACTACAAGAACAAATGAGTTCTGTACGAGATATTTTACAAGGGTTGCGGCGAGACCAAGAACCGCATATATGACGTACTTTATGAATCAATCTTATTTTGGTAGTGAGTTTGATGTTATATTTGTGTATCGTACATTACACGGTGTTTGAATTAGATAAAACGATCATGTTTGAGTTATGTAGCAACTTTATTTTATTGTTTGTAGGACAAGATCTGTTTTAAATATATTTGTAGCAAGTTTATGGTAATTCGACCATGGTATTTATTTTACATCAATGTTTTTATTGATATATATTGCTATGATTTTGCATATGTTTGGTTTTATTATGATTTGTAGTAGACGAAGATAAATATAAAACTACCATATTGATTTTTGGTGTACGGATGCATAGGGAATGTGTAGGGAAGGGGTAAGGATGCATATGAAACTTGGCGTAGGGAATGCGTAGGAATTTGGTGTAGGGATCGCGTAGGGAATTTGGCGTAGTGATGGCGTAGGGAAGTTGGTGTAGGGACGACATAGGGAATTTGGCGTAGGGATAGCGTATGGAAGTTGGTGTAGGGACTATGTAGGGAATTTAGCATAGGTATGACGTAGAGAACTTGGCGTAGGTATGGCGTAGGGAACTTGGCGTAGGTATGGCGTAGGCATTTAGACGTAGGGATGACGTAGGGAAATATTTGCGACGAGCTATTTCCGACTTCCTTTTTGGCGTAGGTATGGCGTAGGGAAATTCGATTACCTACGCCATACCTACGCCAAATTGGCGTATGGAATTCAGATTTCTTTTGTAGTGAACGATGTTGAAAGAAACTAGTTTTGAAATATAAAAGGAAATGTGTTGAGTAGAGATAGTTGGCGAATAGTTGATATGAAATTCCAGAATGGAACGAATACTACTAAAAATGTTGAAACACAACTATATCAAGATTCAGATAGTGTTTGAAATACATATTCAACACTGGTGTAACGACCCATAAATTCATACCCTTTTGAGCTGACTGAATACAACGCATGTCCAACCCAAATTGCACGAAAATACGAATCATTAATAGAAAGAAGTTAGAGGATGCGAAATAGAAAGATAGAAAATTAGAATAGAAGAAAATAGATAGAAGATCGAACTGAACTACGATACAAAAGCTCACAATCGCAGCGGAATAAAATATAATATATAAATAATCACTTTTGAAATACAAACTGTATTTGCACTAACGTACATCATCAGAGTACATCATACATCGAAATAAACTCTAAATATCTAATAGTGAAGTCTCCTACTCCAAGCTCCTTCAGATAAATCTGTAAAATCCTAAACAATTGGACTGCCCGTACAAATTTGGGTACCCAAGAGTTTAGGGAAAACGTAGAAAAATAAACTTTGGGTCAGTTATGGGACAGGTGTGAGTAAATGATTAAAAAACAGTTTGATTTTAACTTTTCAAAAATCTTTTGAAAGAAAAGATAATTGTAAGACCGATCCATACATAAATACTGATGATTTTTACCTTACGATAACCCAAAACATTTTGAAATCATATATATCTGCTGATATTATAATAGTATCTAAATACAAATAAATAGCAATCTAGCAGAACGCTTGCATCTCATGCTCTACATATATAGTATACAATCAAAACCGCGGACGCTTATTGGAGATTAGATTCCGATTAAGACAACGTATGGAACCACCTGCCGATAGTGTATCTCTAGAGAAGAATACACTGGGTTCAACAAGAACGTCTTGCAACCCAGCCCACACATGACCGACCACTCATTTCGCTTGAGTGTATCGAATGTATATCACCAATGGTTGGGATCAGCAACCGTTCCCGAAAAGGGACAGCTTCGATAGATTAAAGAAGGAAACGAAATTTCTCTAGATAGGTGATTATACACCCTAATGGGAGCGACCTACATAGCCATGCTGCCTGCCGATTTTTGTCATTTCCCAGTTGTGAGGCTTGATATTGGACTCACCTTTGGATATAACACGTCTGCATTCACTTTGAATGCCACATGGTCAAACCCGCCAAATCACAAATTGATTTCCCCAAAAATATCCTTGGTATAAAGCTAAGAGAAACTAATTCCGCCGCCACCAAACATAAATACGTTTGAAGATATCAACTTACGCAATTTATTAGGCATACTCCGTCAGACACTCGTCCATACAAGTTGTCCTGCGACTTGACAAACCGAAACACTATTCTGTAAATCCACCTTTGGCAGTTTCTACCTAGGATTTACAGAACATCCCTTGCAATACTCCGTCTTCAATGGTCTTCAATAAAATCTCTGACAAGCTGTGACGATCCCAAAACCCCGTGACACGGTGTTAAGGATAATCATTGGAATATAACACATTAATCATCATTAGCATATCACAGATAATAGCATAAACAGAAAATAGAATAATTTACACACATATGACAGCGGAATCATATAGATATCATCACATCAGAGAAGCACAGTACAGGATACAACTTAGTGCATAATGATACATAATCTGTCACCATCGCCAGAGGCGGAATCATACATAAAGAGTACACAAAAGGAATATCAGTCTACATCGCCAGTGGCGGAATCATAATATAGATACAATAATGGCGGAGAAAATCCAAGTCAGCACGGTGTAGTCAAGCCTCGCCATGAGCCAAAAGGTGCGTCAGAAACCTGTAACTAGGCTGCCCGTGTGAAAATGAGGGCACCCGATTTTGTAAGGTGAAACAAACTACGAGTCAGTCATAGGACTGGTATGAGAAATCTACTCAACTTATTAACAACAACAATAAGGCAAATCAAAGGACCACGCCACTTTCGCGGAACGGGTTTACTCCAATGAGTGCTAGTGCATGAAATAAAATAAATAATTAAATCAACGCAATGCTTTTTATAAAATGAAGCCATTATAAGACTCAGGTCCCATCACACAATGCAACGCAAGCCGGAGGATAGAGTTTTTACCTTATAATGGCCAAAGATGCTTCATACGAATAAAACAAAGGTGTTTGATATTATTACTAGTGCATATATGTTTCAAAAGCAAATCCAATCATAAATATCAATCCTAGGCGGCATAGCTACCATCTACTATGTCGCAATACTAGTAATACAATCACATCCGCATATTTCGTATTGGAAATTGGATTCCTTCATGAGTCGAGGCAAGGGGCAAGCTCCTCTCCGTTCGAGACACTCTAGCAAATGTCCCAGGACCCCACTATGATCCTTGGAATCGGCTGGGCCGGTCCTCTCTTACTTTTGAGGATTGGCAATTCCTGAACACAGGTTTCCCGGCCCTTATAGACATATACTCAAGGCGCCTCGCATTCCAACAACCACACAGGTAAAAAGTATATATAATGTCATGGCTGGTAGGTCACTGACACCACCATAGCTAGAAAGAAACGTCGTGCACTCGCAGCGGTCCGTCTCCCATTTTTGACTCATACCGAGGTGTGAGGCTCGCGAATTCACGTTACACACAAAGCTTCGTCACACAGACCATGCTTTGATCATCAACCACAAGACTTTGCTTTGCAACAAAAGCCTTGATCGTATGCCACTTAGGCGTGCCACACAGGCAATCCACTCCATGCGACTGATTTCTGTCAAAGGGCGTTAAGCAAGAGAATAAATTCTCCGCCGCCAAACAGATATATATTTAACAGAGATCAATCAACACAGAACAAAATCCAATGTCAGACACACAGTCCATTTACAAGTCCGTTCTGGGTCTGAACGAAACCGGAGGCACCAATTCCTCGCATATCCGTACGATCAACAGCATGTTTGGACGGCTACTACTTCAATTCCTTCATGGTAGCTACTCCAATCACGAGCATCAGTAGCGCCCATCCATCCAATGTGGAGATCGTCGGTCTTCAGCCGTCTTCGACTCTTCGACTTCTCAATGTCGATCGATTATTTGAAATGAGATAAACTCGGCCTTTTCAAATAACCCCCGTATATTTAGATTTTCAAATCAATTAATCACATGGTTGGACTATTCAACATTCACATTTCAGTTATTTAGTTGTAATTTTCATGTCAAATACATTCAACCATCACATATCAAGCAAACACAACAAAATTGGTTTATTTCCACTCTATATCGTCTATAGTATTTTATAACGATATATCGCCATTTTTATTTAATTTAAAACGGCCATATTTAATTAAACGACGTTTCAGGTCGTGTCGATGCACTGGCGCTGCTTTTCACTAATTTTGTTTTACACATATCTGAAAATCTAACCGTTGGATCTTCACAAATTTTACATCATTGGGAAGGTCATTTCAAAACGAATCCAACGGTTCCAGTTTTAGGGAAATCCGACGGTCGGATCTTCCACCCTAGCCATTTGAAGTTATGATTTCAATTTACGAACTACAGCGTCGTTATTCGATTTAATTTAATTATATATATATATAAATATAATCATTTCTGGCGCTGTTTTTCTTCAGTTTTGAATTAAACATTCCAGACAATCCAACCGTCGGATCTTCACAAAGTTGGTGCCGTTGGAAAGATATTTCCAAGGCGAACCCAACGGTTGCGGTTTCGGGAAAATCCAATGGACGGATTTCCCGCACTAGTCGTTTGAAATCACGGTTTCAAAACACGAACTACACGGCCACGTTTCGTTTTAATTCTATTTATATTTGGATATTTATATAAATGTAGTTCATTCAAAAATTCCTATATCGTTTCCACTTCAATTATTTCACTAACTCCTTTTAATTTCGGAAAATTTCGCCATAACCTCCTTTGTACGGGAGGGTCTGGGAAAATTCCCAAATAGCCACACGGGCGTCTCTCATCAAAAAGAAAAAGAAAAAGCCAAGCGGCTAGCCAACAGGCTCATAAAATCATCACCCAAACAAAGCGGTAAATGTGTACCTATTTGTCGGGCACAAAATTTTATTTCTCTTCTCTAGCCCCTTTTCTTTAACCTGTTCAATAGATATGCATGTACATATATACAATTTCTAACACTTATCATTTTCCATTCAATTTCATATTTGATTTGCTTTGGTTTAAAAACACCATTCATTCTAATGTTGCATGCATAGGCTAAAATCATATCATTAGCTAATTAATGTATATTTCAACTCATGCACGTTTATTTGAACAAGTGGCTATTTTTAACACTTCACATTTCAAAGATGACAATTTTGGCGAACTAAAATAGATTTCAACACATGACTATTGTATTTAGTTCCTATGCATGTTAAAAATAATATTTCTACCACAAATATTTATTTCAACGTCCGCATATCTTTAGCATATCACAAATATGATAAAAATGATATTTTTATCGTTCAAAATATTTATTCAACAAATGGATGTTTTCAACACTTCATAGTTTCAATAAAAACGTAATTTTTATTGTTCGATCTTTTTATTCAACACATGAACTTTTCCACTACACACACTTCTCAACAAATGAGAATTTCCACACATGAGCATTTTATTTATGTTGTTCATATTGGAAAGATGGGATTTTTATTGTTGAAACTATTTATATAAGGCGAATATTTTTCGTACTTCATATATATATAAAAATGTGATTTCTATTGTTTAAACACTTCGTTCATTCGCAAATGAATTTAATTTTCACACCACACTTTTCAACACATGAACATTTTCCACACATGGATATAGTTTTAACATATGGCTTTAATTTCAACACATGAAAATAATTTCAACATATGAAAATGATTCTAACACACAAAGATTATTCAAAATTTCGGCAGCAAAACGGCAGGGTAGTTAAAACCGACACCGTCCCTAGTACGGTTCCTCGCTCTACCTTAAAACCTCGCGGTTTTTGACAGTGGGGATTGATGCATCTAATTCGCACGCAGGCGGCATGTTTATTTTTTTTATTTCCACAAATATTTCCAATTCATTTCAATCACCAATGGGTATTTTTCAACAACAACCAAACAATATCAACCACAAACAATTATTCAACCATTCGTATTTTTCATCCAATATTTCATACCAATTCACCACAATAAATATCGTCCATGGTTTGTGGACGGGGGGAGTATATATATATATATATATATATATATATATATATATATATATATATATATATATATATTATTGCTATATTTCACTTGCATTTCAACACATATATCAATTATTCTATGCATGTAAAATTCATACTTCGCTTATATAGCTTACACTACGTATGTATATGAGGTATACAACACGTATGTAATTTATATTTCGCTAATATAAATTATACACGACATTTTCCATTCAATTTCACGTTAATTTAGATTTCTCACCTTGGTTTTCGGAGCGCTAAAAATCGATACGATGTCAGAAAAATCCGCGGCTTCTTCTATTGGGTAGAGAGCTTCCTTGCGGTCCCGATGTTTCCTGTTTCATCGAATTTCGTCAACACACCAAAAAGATATGATTTTTCAAAGTGTAAAGATCAAAGAAAAACTCACTTTCACGAAGCTTCAAAACTAGGTTTACAGTTTTCGCGAGAATCGTGGCACGAGGGGATGATCAGCGAGTTGGACGTGGAAGAGGGAAGAGAGGGCTTCCTGTCGGTGGTGGTTTGGTGGCGTTCGATGGTCCAGATCGGCGGCGGCAGCGGTGGAAAGGTCGGGACTTTGGGGCTTCGATACGGGCGGCGATGGTCAGTCGGATTTGAAGAGGGGACGGAGGCGCGTCGAGGGGTGGCAATGGCGAAGGCTGTAGGTGGCTGTAGCGGCGACGGCGGAGGAGAGAAGTTGTCGAACGGGTTTCGCCGTTGGTTTTGGGGGGTTTTTCTTTTTTTTTATTTTTAAAATTTATGAATGGAAAATTCTGATTGGTCGAGGACTATATTAAAATTTTAAATAGTGTTTTCTCAAAAGAACTCCTTTTTAAACCCAACGACTGTCGCCCCTAGCTAAATACCCCCATTCCGGACACAATGGGATATGTTTCGTAGGCCAATTCGACTATTACAGTCAGTTAATTTTCAAATTAAAGTATAAAACATTTAATTTTTAACTTTCAACGTACATTTCAATTTGCCAGGGCCACAAACTGATTCGAAAAATTCCAGAAAAATAAATCTAGCTATGTTTTGACGCTACGGTCCCAACAAAACTAGTTGCGTCGAATTCTGAGGTCGTTTGAAAAATGGCCATTTTCTAGTCGATCCAATTTAACAGAAATTGACCAAACACATTTTCTTTTGCCACGCTCACATACTAGCTTCAAAAATTATGAAATTTGAAACCTAGCAATAGTTTGACATCCCGGACCCAACAAAAGTGGTTTCGTCGAATTCCGAGGTCGTATGCAAAATATCAATTTTCCAGGGCTATATATTCTATATACCGACCCTTCTGAAAATTCTTTCGGTCATAACTTTTGATTCCCGTTATGAAACTTCGATTTTTCAGATTCGTTAGAAAGGTATTGACTAACAGATTTAAATATTTTTGGTTTCGCTAAAATCCGTTATATTTTCCACCCTGCACAGTCAGTCAAAGTTTGAATTCAAATTTTCAAACTGACTCACTATTCCTAATCCCTTATTTTATTGAAATATTCTATTTCAATGGTTCAAATTCCTTTGAAATCACCAATTTAAAATTTTTAAATTGGCTCGTATTTTCCGGGTTATTACAATCTCCCCCGCTTAAAACTTTTCGTCCTCGAAAAGGAAACAACAGTAAAGTAGGAAATAAAATGTAAATGCAAAGTATTGTAAAGGTACCTTGCACCGGAGTTAGTCAGAGATATCCACTCTGCATTTGGGGTAAGCTTGCTTAATGCTTTCCTCAGTTTCCCAAGTACAGTCTCTAGGATCACTGCTCCACTGCACTTTAACTAAATGAACCTAGAGTAATAGGACCCCCTATCGGGTTGTGAACTTCCACTGATTCTTTAAGCTTCCTCTGTTTTAACTTTAATTTGTGCATTGTGTTTCTAGCAATAAAACTGCGTGATGCACCTGTGTCAAACAATACAGAAACAGGAATATTTTTAATGGTAAGGGTACCTCCGAAAACATCAGGTTTACCTGCTCCATCGGAAGCAGCTGGCGGGCTAGACCCGTCATAGACATGAGCTACTGTAGCTTTCTTCAGCAAAGGACAGTCTTTGACCAGATGATCGGTCTTGCGACAGTTGAAGCACGAGCGAGGGTTCTGAGAGCCTTGGATCGAGCCTTGAGAATTCGTCTTCTGCCTCTTCGGAGCTGTGCAGACGTTTGAGTAGTGCCCCGGCTTACCACAGTTAAAGCAATTTCCTCTTGGCGGCTTTCCAGTCTGAGGTTTTGAAGATGCTGCTTGGCTTGACTCGCCTTGATTTACAGCAGGCTTGCGCTTGTTTTCGGCTTGGCTTCTAGCGCGATCCTGATCCAGATGCCTTTGATCAAGGTCTTCATAGTTGCATGTCATTTCCACCAGCTCGTTGAATTCCAGCTTGACATGGGCCATGGCTCTATCATGATATTGTCGTCTTAGCCCAAGGATAAACCTCTATTTTTTGGATTTCGCAGTGGCGACGAGTTCCGGAGCATAGGGCGACAACAGTGTAAATTTATTCAGATAATCTTGCACGGAAAGATCCCCCTGCTGGAGATTGGCGAAGTCATCGTGCATTCTTTCTAGAGCTTGTTCGGGGACATATTTTTCTTTGAAGAGTTCTTTAAACCCATCCCATGTTCTTCCAGCTTCTCTATTCCCGGCGGTAAGAGATTCCCACCATAATTTAGCTTGTTCCTGCATAAGCCAGGCGCCCATAATAGCTTTGTCTTCGTCTCCAAGCCTTAGGCCTTCAAGAATTTTCTCGCATGTTTTGAGCCATGCAAGGGCCTCTATTACGGTGCCAGTTCCCGAGAAGGTCTTGCCTCCTAAGTTCTTATATCTCTTAGCTACACGGTCAAGCTCGAAATATTGAGCTGCCGGAGGTTGTATCAAAGGTCCTTCTTGAGCTGGGACTTCTCCCCTTCCTCGGCCTCGGCCTGCACGGCCCCCTCTAGCGGCGGCTGCTCTGGTAGCCATTTTTCAAATTCTGTATAAGCAACGAAAAAGTCAGCTAACAGAAATGATAGTCTATTGCATAATTAAGTAGAAAATTTACGGAAAGGTAACGATGGATTGATCAAATTGTTTTTGCTATTCTGCTCGGCTCATTCTGGGACTTTACTAGTCCTATCTCTAATGAGCGACTCGCCTTAGAATACTACTGATTCTATTTTGACGAAGTGTTTAATGTGTTAGACTCCAGAACTAAGGTTAACCAAAGCTCTGATACCAGCTGTGACGATCCCAAAACCCCGTGACACGGTGTTAAGGATAATCATTGGAATATAACACATTAATCATCATTAGCAGATCACAGATAATAGCATAAACAGAAAATAGAATAATTTACACACATATGACAGCGGAATCATATAGATATCATCACATCAGAGAAGCACAGTACAGGATACAACTTAGTGCATAATGATACATAATCAGTCACCATCGCCAGAGGCGGAATCATACATAAAGAGTACACAAAAGGAATATCAGTCTACATCGCCAGTGGCGGAATCATAATATAGATACAATAATGGCGGAGAAAATCCAAGTCAGCACGGTGTAGTCAAGCCTCGCCATGAGCCAAAAGGTGCGTCAGAAACCTGTAACTAGGCTGCCCGTGTGAAAATGAGGGCACCCGAGTTTGCAAGGTGAAACAAACTACGAGTCAGTCATGGGACTGGTATGAGAAATCTACTCAACTTATTAACAACAATAATATGGCAAATCAAAGGACCACGCCACTTTCGCGGAACAGGTTTACTCCAATGAGTGCTAGTGCATGAAATAAAATAAATAATTAAATCAACGCAATGCTTTTTATAAAATGAAGCCATTATAAGACTCAGGTCCCATCACATAATGCAACGCAAGCCGGAGGATAGAGTTTTTACCTTATAATGGCCAAAGATGCTTCATACGAATAAAACAAAGGTGTTTGATATTATTACTAGTGCATATATGTTTCAAAAGCAAATTCAATCATAAATATCAATCCTAGGCGGCATAGCTACCATCTACTATGTCGCCATACTAGTAATACAATCACATCCGCTTATTTCGTATTGGAAATTGGATTCCTTCATGAGTCAAGGCAAGGGGCAAGCTACTCTCCATTCGAGACACTCTAGCAAATGTCCCAGGACCCCACTATGATCCTTGGAATCGGCTGGGTCGGTCCTCTCTTACTTTTGAGGATTGGCAATTCCTGAACACACGTTTCCCGGTCCTTACAGACCTATACTCGAGGCGCCTCGCATTCCAACAACTACACAGGTGAAAAGTATATATAATGTCAGGGCTGGTAGGTCACTGACACCACCATAGCTAGAAAGAAACGTCGTGCACTCCCAACGGTCCGTCTCCCGTTTTTGACTCATACCGAGGTGTTAAGCTCGCGAATTCACGTTATACACAAAGCTACGTCACACAGACCATGCTTTGATCATCAAACACAAGACTTTGCTTTGCAACAAAAGCCTTGATCGTATGCCACTTAGGCGTGCCACACAGGCAATCCACTCCATGCGACTGATTTCTGTCAATGTATAACCTCTAAGCTCGTACGTCTCAGAGAAGGGCGTTAAGCAAGAGAATAAATTCTCCACCGCCAAACAGATATATATTTAACAGAGATCAATCAACACAGAACAAAATCCAATGTCAGACACACAGTCCATTTACACTTCCGTTCTGGGTCTGAACGAAACCGGAGGCACCAATTCCTCGCATATCCGTACGATCAACAGTATGTTTGGACGGCTACTACTTCAATTCCTTCATGGTAGCTACTCCAATCACGAGCATCAGTAGCGCCCATCCATCCAATGTGGAAATCGTCGGTCTTCAGCCGTCTTCGACTCTTCGACTTCTCAACGTCGATCGATTATTTGAAATGAGATAAACTCGGCCTTTTCAAATAACCCACGTATATTTAGATTTTCAAATCAATTAATCACATGGTTGGACTATTCAACATTCACATTTCAGTTATTTAGTTGTAATTTTCATGTCAAATACATTCAACCATCACATATCAAGCAAACACAACAAAATTGGTTTATTTCCACTCTATATTGTCTATAGTATTTTATAACGATATATCGCCATTTTTATTTAATTTAAAACAGCCATATTTAATTAAACGACGTTTCAGGTCGTGTCGATGCACTGGCGCTGCTTTTCACTAATTTTGTTTTACACATATCTGAAAATCTAACCGTTGGATCTTCACAAATTTTACATCATTGGGAAGGTCATTTCAAAACGAATCCAACGGTTCTAGTTTTGGGAAAATCCGACGGTCGGATCTTCCACCCTAGCCATTTGAAGTTATGATTTCAATTTACGAACTGCAGTGTCGTTATTCGATTTAATTTAATTATATATATATATATATAAATATAATCGTTTCTGGCACTGTTTTTCTTCAGTTTTGAATTAAACATTCCAGACAATCCAACCGTCGGATCTTCACAAAGTTGGTGCCGTTGGAAAGATATTTCCAAGGCGAACCCAACGGTTGCGGTTTCGGGAAAATCCAATGGTCGGATTTCCCGCACTAGTCGTTTGAAATCACGGTTTCAAAACACGAACTGCACGACCACGTTTCGTTTTAATTCTATTTATATTTGGATATTTATATAAATGTAGTTCATTCAAAAATTCCTATATCGTTTCCACTTCAATTATTTCACTAACGCCTTTAAATTTCGGAAAATTTCGCCATAACCTCCTTTGTACGGGAGGGTCTGGGAAAATTCCCAAATTGCCACTCGGGCGTCTCACGTCAAAAAGAAAAAGAAAAAGCCAAGCGACTAGCCAACAGGCTCATAAAATCATCACCCAAACAAAGCAGTAAATGTGTACCTATTTGTCGGGCACAAAATTTTATTTCTCTTCTCTAGCCCCTTTTCTTTAACCTGTTCAATAGATATGCATGTACATATATACAATTTCTAACACTTATCATTTTCCATTCAATTTCATATTTGATTTGCTTTGGTTTAAAAACACCATTCATTCTAATGTTGCATGCATAGGCTAAAATCATATCATTAGCTAATTAATGTATATTTCAACTCATGCACGTTTATTTGAACATGTGGCTATTTTTAACACTTCACGTTTCAAAGATGATAATTTTGGCGAACTAAAATAGATTTCAACACATGACTATTTTATTTAGTTCCTATGCATGTTAAAAATAATATTTCTACCACAAATATTTATTTCAACGTCCGCATATCTTTTGCATATCACAAATATGATAAAAATGATATTTTTATCGTTCAAAATATTTATTCAACAAATGGATGTTTTCAACACTTCATAGTTTCAATAAAAACGTAATTTTTATTGTTCGATCTTTTTATTCAACACATGAACTTTTCCACTACACACACTTCTCAACAAATGAGCATTTCCACACATGAGCATTTTATTTATGTTGTTCATATTGGAAAGATGGGATTTTTATTGTTGAAACTATTTATATAAGGCGAATATTTTTCATAC
The DNA here is from genome assembly GCA_030737875.1 of Allium sativum. Lineage (NCBI taxonomy): Eukaryota > Viridiplantae > Streptophyta > Magnoliopsida > Asparagales > Amaryllidaceae > Allium > Allium sativum. The sequence continues at coordinate 13,719 of JASFAX010003108.1, forward strand.
TTCATATATATATAAAAATGTGATTTCTATTGTTTAAACACTTCGTTCATTCGCAAATGAATTTAATTTTCACACCACACTTTTCAACACATGAACATTTTCCACACATGGATATAGTTTTAACATATGGCTTTAATTTCAACGCATGAAAATAATTTCAGCATATGAAAATAATTCTAACACACAAAGATTATTCAAAATTTCGGCAGCATAACGGCAGGGTAGTTAAAACCGGCACCGTCCCTAGTACGGCTCCTCGCTCTACCTTAAAACCTCACGATTTTTGACAGTGGGGATTCATGCATCTAATTCGCACGCAGGCGGCATGTTTATTTTTTTTATTTCCACAAATATTTCCAATTCATTTCAATCACCAATGGGTATTTTTCAACCACAACCAAACAATATCAACCACAAACAATTATTCAACCATTCGTATTTTTCATCCAATATTTCACACCAATTCACCACAATAAATATCGTCCATGGTTTGTGGACGAGGGGAGTGTATATATATATATATATATATATATATATATATATATATATATTATTGCTATATTTCACTTGCATTTCAACACATATATCAATTATTCTATGCATGTAAAATTCATACTTCGCTTATATAGCTTACACTATGTATGCACATGAGGTATACAACACGTATGTAATTTATATTTCGCTAATATAAATTATACATGACATTTTCCATTCAATTTCACGTTAATTTAGATTTCTCACCTTGGTTTTCGGAGCGCTAAAAATCGATACGATGTCTGAAAAATCCGCGACTTCTTCTATTGGGTAGAGAGCTTCCTTGCGGTCCCGATGTTTCCTGTTTCATCGAATTTCGTCAACACACCAAAAAGATATGATTTTTCAAAGTGTAAAGATCAAAGAAAAACTCACTTTCACGAAGCTTCAAAACTAGGTTTACAGTTTTCGCGAGAATCGAGGCACGAGGGGATGATCGGCGAGTTGGACGTGGAAGAGGGAAGAGAGGGCATCCTGTCGGTGGTGGTTTGGTGGCATTCGGTGGTCCAGATCGGCGGCGGTGGAAAGGTCGGGACTTTAGGGCTTCGATACGGGCGGCACAGGCGACGAGGGGCGGCGATGGTTAGTCGGATTTGAAGAGGGGACGGAGGCGCGTCGAGGGGTGGCGGTGGCAAAGGCTGTAAGTGGCTGTAGCGGCGGCGGCGGAGGAGAGAAGGTGTCTAACGGGTTTCGCCGTTGGTTTTGGGGGGTTTTCTTTTTTTTTAAAAAAAAAAATTTATGAATGGAAAATTCTGATTGGCCGAGGACTATATTAAATTTTTAAATAGTTTTTTCTCAAACGAACTCCTTTTTAAACCCAACGACTATCGCCTCTAGCTAAATACCCCCATTCCGGACACAATGGGATATGTTTCGTAGGCCAATTCGACTGTTACAGTCAGTTATTTTTCAAATTAAAGTATAAAACATTTAATTTTTAACTTTCAACGTACATTTCAATTTGCCAGGGCCACAAACTGATTCGAAAAATTCCAGGAAAATAAATCTAGCTATGTTTTGACGCTACGGTCCCAACAAAACTAGTTTCGTCGAATTCTGAGGTCGTTTGAAAAATGGCTATTTTCTAGTCGATCCAATTTAACAAAAATTGACCAAACACATTTTCTTTTGCCATGCTCACATAATAGCTTCAAAAATTATGAAATTTGAAACCTAGCAATAGTTTGACATCCCGGACCCAACAAAAGTGGTTTCGTTGAATTCCGAGGTCGTATGCAAAATATCAATTTTCCAGGGCTATATATTCTATATACCGACCCTTCTGAAAATTCATTCGGCCATAACTTTTGATTCCCGTTATGAAACTTTGATTTTTCAGATTCGTTAGAAAGGTATTGACTAACAGATTTAAATATTTTTGGTTTCGCTAAAATCCGTTATATTTTCCACCCTGCACAGTCAGTCAAAGTTTGAATTCAAATTTTCAAACTGACTCACTATTCCTAATCCCTTATTTTATTGAAATATTCTATTTCAATGGTTCAAATTCCTTTGAAATCACCAATTTAAAAATTTTAAATTGGCTCGTATTTTCCGGGTTATTACACTTTGACTCATAACGTTTACATCGAATCGAAGTGGAACTTAGATTCCGGTCTCTTCGAAATGATAACGATAAAGGTCCAGATTTGATATTCGGTTATTTAACTATCAAATATAAAATATAAATAGACAGATTTATTTTCATTGGGTCTACTAAGCCTTATTTTAAATAATCTTAATCATTTAAATACAAATATTAGCTTTGTAGGTATATTTATTTGAAACCACAAGTATTATTTAACTTATAAATCTCTTATTATCAACCTTACATGATAATCTCACTCTCGAATATCCGTTTCATAACTAAAGAAGATATTCAACTCTAACACTTGTTTTGAACACAAATTAATACGATCTATCGGATAATAGTGAAATCAATCAAGTTGGGGTATTTTAATTACCTCTCAGACCTTGAGTTGAAATCATTCTCATCGTCAAGATTCGTAGCAGTTCAATATCCAATATATTCGAAAAAACCATAAATTGGTAAATCCATTTGATTTCCAAATTTTAAACCATTTCAGACAACGTTGTTGTTTTGAACCACTCATCACTTTAACTTGATATCAAATTAGGGGAATTAAATCCAAACGATTGACTTGGTTTCTCTTTCCTTTAAAACTAAATTATCATCTTAGATATTTTATCCCAATTTAAACTGCTATTTAATTACACTATCATATTACCAAATTAAACTTATTAAGTTTTTAAACAACCATTTATTAAGAACGCTTCTATTAAATTTACTAAAATCGATTAATTTAATAATCAATTCCCGCTTAAACTGTTGATTTAAATCAACTTTAAACAACCCAAATAACTGATTATAATTGATCTTTCCTCTTTATATTAATAATATAATTAATTTAAAAAAGTGCATCTAATTGTTTCTTAAAACAATTTTTTTCTTATTAAGACTTGCATTTGTTTCTGAATTACTTTACAGAAAACAGCTTAGTAGCCCAACGGTATATAGTAGTTATTATACCGGACGAGATTCAGGTTGTTAACCCAATTTTCACAGACAATCATATAAATACAATATAATTTAATATCTCAACAACAAATATTAGCTGATAAAATATGTCAAAAATGATATAATTGCAGAACTGTGTTTATTTCTGCTAGTAGGGTATTCAAACAATTCAGTCAATCCAATAAATAGTGGAACGATATTCATTTATACTAACTGATGTCCATGTAATATATAATTACGATTAACGTAATTATAAACAACTCAACAAAAAAATTAAATAATTAACCATCCAATTTAGAATTTATTGAATTACATATTATTGTTGATCAATAGTTTACACGTTAATTTAGTTCGATGATTAAATTTACGTTCGATATATTTAAATGATGTTTAGTATTTCAATCATTTTTACATTACTTAAGAAATCAATTTATCTCATATTAAATTTTTAAATATGATAACTAGGTTGCATTCCTTACGCAGACTCACGTTTGACTCGACCATTCACCCACATAGGCCAAATCTACTCGAATATATTTCCTGGATCTAACTTGAGTTATACACATCATATATATTTGTATATAATTGTATATTTTGTTTTCCCATTTTTCATTTGAAATTTAACATGAGCCACTTTAAATAACCCAACATTTAATACAAATTTAAGACTTTCCTTTTTCTTTTATATATTCTCTGTTTCTTTTAAAACCTTAAGCCCATAGGCCCACCCACAAACAGGCCCATTTCCTTGTCACCAAACTTTTGAACCCGTTCTTCTTCTTCCCCGTTTCATCACGGCATCAACCCAATACGCAACATGCACTATGCATGTGCACGTCTTACCCAGATCGTCGGACGACCACCCGTCACCGCCTGCAAGCCACATCTCCACCTAGTTCTATCAAACATCCATTATTTTATCCTCTAGTTTTTTATTCCTCAACAAAAACTCTCAACTCCATCAACAAAAAAAAGCATCAGGTCATCGGAGAAAATGAGAACGCCCTGATCCACTCTGCCCATGTTACCACATGAAACCATCACTGATCGATCCTCTGTCCCTAGGCGCATCTCCTCACCGGTCCATGATACACTAGGTCAACACACGCTTCCCCGTGAATTGATCAAAACACTGTACCCAAAATGAACACCCGAAACTTAAAATCTATAACCCCGATCAACCACGACCACCAGAAACTGCATAACTTCACCCGTACCTTCCTTTACCTTCCTCGAATCTCCAACAAAAGCAGTTTTGAATTCCATCAATCAAATTTCAAGAGTTAAATTATTAAGCACAAAAACTGAAATATATCCTAACTCACTATATAGGTTATTAAAAATTCTAATTCTATTTTTAAAAATCACGATTTTCAATTTCAACTTCAGTCATATAACTGAATTTAAATTTTAAGATGATTAAATTTTGAAGTTTAAAACACCTCTCTACTGTATTGTACTATGCATATATTATTTCAAGGTCAACTAAAATTTTAAATGTATACTAAAGATCTAATTAAACAAAAATCATGAAGCAACAAGAGTTTAATATTTTCTAGCAACTAAGATTAGGAATTTGATGGTGATCAGAGTGAAGATTCATCTGTATATGCATAGTTTTATTAATGTCACAAGGTTTTCACTTAATGTACACATAGATATTAATTCAGAAATAGGTCTCAACATATTCACAGCAAATACACATAAGTATCAATATTAATTACATGATCAAGGCATGTTTTAAGGGAATAAATCAGTTAGTGTTTACTCACCAAAGTGTTGTCCTGCTTTGCCGTTGGGGTGTCCATTTGTTTCAAGGTTTTCATGTTTTGATATGCAGACTGAAATGATCTAACACACACACTTAAGCATTTAAGCCTATATCCAAGTTTGTACCATCATGTATTTAAATAGATTATGAATGGCAATGGAAGTTTACTTACTATCAAGTTACCATTTTCACTTTAGTTTTACATGGTTTTTTTTTCCAATATTGTTTCCTCCCAGTTTGAGTTAGTAATAATATTTACTCAACCAAATCAAAACATTTATATGTATGCTTGAAAAATCTAGTAAACAAGGGAAATATTTACTCACTTATATGTATACTGCTTTAGTTCTAGTTTACTGGTTTTTGTGTTCCACATTTTCAAGTTATGACACCATTTATTCGACTCAGGTGTATTTCATTTTCAGCCCTTACTCTAGTATAAAAACCATACCAACTCATATATATATATGTATGTATGTATTTGCATACTTAAAATGTAAATAGGAAATTTACTCATTATGTATTCGTAGGTGGGTTCTCAGTTTTATGTTTGGTATTGATATGAAACCTTGATTTTTCTAAATACACATTCCGGATCATCTATGCACATATAAATATACATCAATCCAAACAACAAACTTGTTTCATGTCCAAACTTGTTTCATGTCAAACTAGGTAATGGTTCTTCTGGTCTATTCTGGTTTGACATTTAGGTTGATGAGCTTCCCCTATCTTCTCTTTTCTCCACTGCCAATCATCTATTTAGCTCTGTTCCTTTGATCTCAGCTTCTGGTCCGTTTTGTCTCTCTCCCTCCTCAATTTTCGACTCTCCCGTTTTCCTTAACCTTCTCTCTATGGCAAGATTGCTTCATCAGCTTCATTTATCTGACTGTCCCAATTATTACTTCTGGTCTTTATCTCCAAACAAAGGCTTTTCTGTTGCATCACTATACCACTTCCTCAACTTTGCTGGAATATTATTTAACTTCTCAAGAGTTTGGAAATGTAAACTACCCCCAAGAGTGATCTTCTTTCAACGGTGTCTAATTCATGAACGAGTTAACAACAAAGCTAGATTATATAGATATGACTTAATATCAAACCCTACCTGTGCTTTATGTTCTAACGTAGAAGAAACTTTACACCACTTATTTTTTGACTGTGATATATCATACCCAATCTTTGCTGCCACTACTGTACATCTTCTAGGTCGTATCCCCCATATTTCATCATTTTTTGACTACTGGCAGCTAAGCCCGATGGACCCCCCCTTGAATTCTTTTCTAGCCATTTACTGTTGGTGTATATGGAAAGAAAGAAAAGCTTTTGCATTTGACAAACATCGCAAACACTTTGATAGATTATGCAGGCTCATTATTCAACTCTATTACAATTGGATACGTTCGGCAGCTCAGGCACAGTTTAGGCTGGCGGTGCCCTTTCCACAAAGCCCCGCTGAGTTTGTTGGATCAAACTAGGGAAGTTCTAGTCCAGACTTGCACTGATCGAACTCACAAATGCAGCTTGAAAGTCTAGGTGGTGTAGCTCAATTTGCTTATCTATGTTTATTATTGTATGCGCATATATGGTATGTAGGTTTTTGATGGGCTGTTATGCTTTAAACATTGCTCTTTTGGGTTTGATATGCCACCAGTGGGCTTGTTAACTGGCTTGTTTATTATCTGCATATAATATATTAACCTGCTGGATAGCGACATGCTACCCATCCGTCTTCCTCAAAAAAAAATCCAAACAACAAACAAGTGGAATGGTTTACTCACTCCTTTGCTCTATTCTTAAATTCTCATTTATAGGTTTAACATAAAGATGAATTTAGCCCGACACAATATATTGAAATATACATGCATAGTTATATCATATTATATGTCAGTTTTAAAAGAGTATAAACGAAAAGAAGTTCACTCACTTTATTGATTATTGGTTTCCCCTGTTTTCATTCCAGATTTGTTCTTTTGTGTTGGTCAGTGTGAATATTCATTTAACTACATCAGTACATGTATAGATGCATATACATATGCACTTGCAACTAGTGAAGAACGAGAAAGTTATTCACACTATTTTAGCAATTCCAGATCATAAGTATTACAACAGATCAACATATATATGCCATATATAAGGTAACAAAATCAAACATACTTGCATCATTTAGTTTCAACCAAAGAAAGGTCTAAACAGAGACTTAAGGAAAAGAGTTTACTCACTGGTTTTATATGCAGTTGTTTCTCGTTCTAGGCTATGGTCACTGGTATTGGTTCCTATCCTCTGCCATGGTTTTGCTTTACTTCGTTTCTTAGTTTTAGACTTTTTGTCAGTGAAGTGAGTGTGAGCAAGGGTATTTATAGATGAGAATGTGTAGGCTTATATTGGGTAGGCTTTAAGAGGGAAAGGTGTATACTGCTGCCATTTAAGGTGAGGTGATGCGCATGTCAACTCCATTAATTTCTTTCTAGGTAACAAGCCACGACCATATATGTTATGTACTCACTTGTGTACAATTTCCATATGCAAATGGCTTGAAAAACTAGGCTTATGTAGGATAGCAATAGGGTATCTTGGCTGGCTCTAAGAGAGAGTGATGGATAGGTATGCTGCATCTATGAAAACGAACGTAAAATGTTGTGTTGTGGCCTACCAAAATGACAGTGATGTTGACGTATGGTCCAGGCATTTCTAAATCAGTACTTGCAGGCTAGTGCATATATATGTCAGCTATGAATTATGTGCACATATATGTTCAATCATGGGTTAATGTCTTAAGAACTAGGCTATGCTGTGTAGAAATGGTTGTCTATGCACATTCATTTACCCTATATTCTTATCATGTTTGCAGAGTACCCTATTAGCTAAGACATGCTAATGTATATGTGTACTTTTAAAAACAAACTTCATACTTAAGTAATACAAGACGTTGAATTCCTAAGGTATTAAATAGATTGAATATTTTAGTTTAGCTCTTAAGAGAATCATGCTATGTACTTCATTGATTTCATTCATGTGAAGCAATTTCAATATTCTTATATAATAAATTAAATTTTACACTTTCTTATTAATTTAAGGTTATATATTACTTGTGAAGAAATTGAATTTTAATTTAAATATTCTCATTAGTTATACAAACAAAACACTTACTTGCTTTTATATATAGTACAAAAATGTTTAAATCATATCTATTTCTTTATATGAAATTATAACAAGTTAAAAATATTAACATATGATTTTTAAACTAATAGTTAATCAAATTTCTATAATTATCGTTTTAACTAAATTAGTCAAAAACTAGGATGTTACAACTGGTTTTGTGCAAACAATTTTAATAATAAATTGGTAAGTGATGGAACAAGATTTGAAAATAATAAATTAAATTCAATTTTATTTGAAATAGATAATTGGAATTTTCAAAATTGATGATTATGAAGTAAAATGATTTTCAAATTCAAATGTAAATAAAATAAAGATGAAAAGAATTATTTAGGATATGGATTTAAAAATTTAAGTTATAAAAACTTAAGTTTATCAGGAAAGAAGTTAGATGATTTATATTAAATTGTTATATAGCTCGAATTGAACGCGTCGCGTAGCGACAGTTCGTTAATATCGATGATAATTTTCAAATGACTATAACTTGAGCGTTTTAAATTGGATTGACATGAAACGAGAAACGTCAGAATCCTATTAATGGTAGTTTTTGAATGAAAAGGAGTTTTCAAATTCTGGCATATAGTATCAAGTTAGGTTTAAATAAAAATTCGAAGGTTGTTATACATGCGGTTCGGCGACCATAAGGAAAATCGAATAAAATAGGTCTATTAAAAAATTATATAAAAACTTGGGAAATTTTGATAAATCATATTTTATTATTTTAAAATAATGTGAATTGAAATATTTTAAATTTGGGAAAAATTTGAATATCTTTGATTTAAATAGCCATTTCAGCACTTTTAGTAACGCTATTATAATCTGTTGTTGAAAATGATTGGGTTTTAATGATTATAAACCGTGGATTATTGTTTAAAATTATGGAAAGCGATGTAAAAAAAGAAGGTTTAAATGACTTTAAAATTATTTCATATGAATTTACTTAAATGTTACCGATTTAAGTAAGTAAGATACTAGAAGTTTGAAAATCTAAAGGAAATGAGTTTGGTTAGAATTCGAATATTCGATGTGAGAAGAAAATATAAATTGTTATGGAACTCCAATATTTGCTTGGATTGTGAATTGATATCGAATAACAAGTCAATTTAACTCCATTGAAATATAAATTGTTTGGATTATCATAAATGGAATTTAAAACCAAATTAAGATTTGCTAATTATGAAAACCTATGGAAAGGATAACGATGAATAAAAGAATTATGTTCTGAAATAATAAGGTTGGAAAATTGAATATTATATTTCAAAAGAAGAATTATAATGATTTATGAATTTGAATGAATCCAACCTTGTTTGTCGATAAATTAATAACGATTTAGAAGGAGATTTAAAATCGGAAATTCGAAATGATCCACAACTACTGTTTTGAAAATGTGCTTATTACTTGGAAAGTCCGGGATTGAATATCTGTTCGAAACTCATTCTAAGTAATAATACGACGTTATAAATAAATCAAAGACTTGGAAATCGATAAATGAAGGCCGAAAATTATCGAACTATTCGGATTGATTGCTGATGTCTCGTTTGGGTCGATCACCCAATACGAGGTTATAAGTGGCATGAGATCTGAATATATTTGTAGATTTTCGGATTGTTGTTCCATTCAGACCAAGAACGGACTCGTATGGATTGTGTATCTGACATTGAAATTGACTGCATAACACTGATTTCTGTTAATATACATCGGAATCATGGCAAATATTACTCTCATCTCTAAGACATACAAACTTAGACGTTATGTATTGATAGGAATCAGTGACATGTCATGAATTGTCAATGTGCATACTTGAGTTATGACACGAGCTAGTGATGGTCAAAGCATGGCTTATCGAAACGTAGCTTTGTGTATATCGTGACCTCGACGAACCTCACACCCTGGATTGATGGTAAACTGGCGGTTAAGTTGTATACATAATCTCTAGTGAAAATCGAAAGCTGCGGCGATAGATCTACCTCGAAACCTAAGGGAATAATGTATATACGGTGCCCGATGTCTGGATTTTATCCGAGATATATACTTTCGCGCTATGTATTCGGTGTCTGTTGTCTGGATGTTAACTGGGAATACTTAGCTTCATATCCTCCAATGATCTTTCATGCCCGTAACCATCACGTTGGAAACCCAACAACCAATACGAGCCTTACGTTTTGTTTGTAAACTATATATGTGGGCATAGTCACTATGCTTCCTAAGATTAATATATTTATTTTGAAATGGTTTTCAACAGTATGCACTAATGATAATATTAAAAAAGGATTTTCACGTATTAAAGCATTTTTGGTTATCATAAGGCAAAACTCACCCATTTGTTGTGCGCTTGCATTGTGTGATGTGGGACGAGCTTATGATAGCTTCATTTTTTCAAATTAATTAGGATTTCTATGAACGAGAATTCACATGGAGTAAACCCGTTTCGTGTTAGTGGAGTAGTCCATTGAATTTTCCCACCTTTAAAATAAACCTGAAATAATAACTGTTTTGAGTTCTTACACCAGTCCCATGACTGACCTGGAGTTTATTGTTCCCTTATCTAAACTCTGGGTGCCCATAATTTTGCATGGGCAGCTAGTAGTTTAGTTTTCAGGTTTAGTCTTCTAAGCTGGATTCAATTTGGAGATAGAGTTCTTTGGTCTTACCTCTTCCACTGTGAGCTATTCGCTTCCAATGAGTTTGTATTGTACTTTGATTCCTTGTAACTCTGATGTAAAATATTCTCTGATGAATGAAAAGTTCTGTTACTTGTGTTCAAATATGTTAGTACCCATAACCATTTGTCTTTATGAACGATTTAAGTTGGTTTAATTACCAGCGAGAATCGAGCAAAAAGGCGGGTCGTTACAGAAATAATACAAAAACCCTTCATAAAGCAAGTCCCATTTGCACTAAATAAGAGATAGGAAAAAAAACAATGTAGAATTTATTTGGCACTAACTGTCTAAAAACTTAAGCCATCTCAGTTGATTGGTATTCACTTAAGCTGACTCAGAGGAAGGGGGAAGGGGAGATGATTACAAAACCTGTAATCATGAAACTATGTGTTTCTTTATTATATGATATTCTCAATGCTACATACAGGAGCGAAACAATCAAAATTGGTAACTTTACACAGTAAACAAACTCCCCATGGCTTCTAGTAAAATCCATGTCTTTACAGAGTTCATATTCATGCACACTTAAAGGCAAACAACCAAATATGCATCAAATAAAAAGTTGTATGTTCCAAATGATAACCCCTCTAGTCTAAAATCATGTCAAATTAATATACTAGGCATAAGCTCATGAAAATAAACACACTTTTTAGTTACACATCTAAAAAAACCAATAAATAATTAAAAGCATTTACGGACATCAAGATACACTATGTGACAGTAAAGGAATGCATTTATTCAGAGGTTGCTACATAATGGGAATGGTTGACTTCATTTTTGGTGCTGGAAAATTGATATACTTGGTACACTCTTATCGTGCAAATATCTTATATCCTAGGAGAGTTGAAGAAAACATCCAAACTATTAATAAGATTTTTTTTTGAAAACAAACTATCATAATAGGCAAAAATCGGGTTTCAGATACTTTATGGAATCATATCTCAGATAACTATTGCCAAACTAATACCTCTTGAAAAATAGAACATCTAGAATATAAAATTTTATTAAATTATCTCCTTAATTTAAGCATGAAATTGAAATTTATACAGAGGCGCGATTTATGTTTGTTAAATAGTTGATTTTTATTATAACTACAATATATATTTTTGAACTAACGAAGTTTCATGTATGTTTGGATACTACACATGAAATTTAATTCACAAATGTCATCTTTCTCTGTATATGAAGAAATAATTGAAAAATAAGAGAAAAAGCAAGGAAACAGGGTTTTTATAGTGGTTCGCGTTAATGAGCCTACATCCACTTCATATTTTCTTATTTCATTCAAAGATTACAATTACAATGTATATTGCCTCTCAATCGCTCGAATTCATTAAATAATTCTCTCTGATTCCATTAAATTTTATTGAATAAGATGGTGATTATCTATGGAGAAGTATTAGCCATGGCAGCCATGGATGTTGAGATATCAAAATGTGCCTTTAAAATCCATTAAATGGTGTATTTATAGCTGTAGGAGAGCTTCTGGGAGAACCGGTTCGTGACGAGGCACGTGGCACCCGATCCGGGAAAGTAGGAGACCAAGTAGCCTTAAGAATATGTCACAATTGTGTGCAAAAGCAGGTTCGGTCCAGGCGGTTCGTGACCATAGTGTGCATCACGAACCGGGTCATGGTCAAGGGGGGCACCACGAGCCAAGGAGGCTTCACGAGCTAGGGTGTTTCACGAGCCGGGGTGCTTCACGAGCCGAGGAGGGGGCGAGCCGGTGCCTTGGTCTGAGTTTTCGATGCTAGTTTACACTTGTTCACGGAAATGGGCATAACTTCCAAATCGTAACTCCGATTGAGCCAAACAAAAGCTGTACCAGAAGCTAATTCAGAGGGCTACAAGTATTTGATGTTTTTAGTCCAAAATGAGGATGTTTGACAGGGGTTTCGAGATAGTTTTTCCATATTATTCCACTCCATCCGAGCGATTGCTGATCAATGCATGTTCATATTCAAATCCTTTGCTTTGGGTAGCCTAGTCATAAAGCAGGCTAACATTTCCCCCCCAAAGCACATCTTATTGCAAATGAGATGTGTTTTGAATATGTTGAGCTAAATCTCTCTGGAATGTCATTTATCCTTGAGAAGGCTTTATCCAATTGTTGCATTGCTTCCATCAGAGCTAGTCAGGCCAAATTCTATGGAGGAGTGTTCGAGATGGTCAAGTAATTATTTAAACCTTGTCGAATCAAGAGGTCAAACACTTTAATCAAAAGTCACGCTGGATCATTGGCTCCCGGGCATGATTCTACACGTCTGGGTCGTTGCCAAACAACGTCCTCATTCGACGTAAGCCAAGCGCATTGTCGGGTCAGACTTTCTTTTACTTATGAGTCAATACATGAAGTAGCCATCCAAATCATTGAGTAGTTCAAGACTCCTCAAGCTTTGAGTTGGTATCTGGATGGTTGGGACAAAGCACATCAGAATCAACATATGACTTTGTCATTTGTACTCAAGTTTGGACTATCTTGATATCTTGATATTGATCCAGGATCTTAAAATCGCATTAAACCATAACAGTGAGGAATCTGAAAGCCATGATCACTCTGGATCATGGTCAAAGGAATCCACAATCGCTCTGGATCGCTTCGTAATTCAATAATCACATGCAAGTTAATAAGAGATGTAGTTGAAATCATGTAAACTAGTGCTCATATGATCGTCACTATCGTAAGGCAGTGGAGGAATCTGTTACACCTTCCATTCGGTGTTGTTTGAGTCTTTAGATTCACATTTAACCTGCAAGTTGGCTCGCTTGGTCGGGGAAGACGAATCAGGTCATACACCAAAGGCATATTGTACATGTTTGAATCTTGCTCCATGCCAGGATTGTCTTCATGGTCAGTCCACTAATCAACGCTCGTGCCCTCAGTGCCATCAGAGGGCAAGTGAAGTCAGGGTTTACGCCTTCAGCATCGATGTGGGTTGAGTTGAGTCAATAAGGCATCTAATCTTGAAGATTTTATACTTCCCGTCGTTAAATCTGGTAAGGGTTGCAGGTTTAGCAATCTTAGTCAAGCCAGATCATTCTGTACTATTTTTCAATTTAGCAAAAGTTGAAATTTCATATGTGAATGGTCTAACCACATTTTCTTTGATATCGTCTCTTCTCTTTAATCGGATAGTGAGGATTGCCTCATCGGGCGCCAGCGAATTCGGTTACTCTGATCAGATCAGTTGCGGAGTCAAGTAAGCTTGTTAAATGCGAGTGAACAAATGTCGTTATGAAGTTAGTTGGGCCCCTCCGTTTATGCTTTAGCATAGTCCGAAATGGTCATTACAATCTTGTTGAGTCTCTTTATCATGCTTGATTCAATTAAGCTTAGCAAACAAGATCATGGGCTTAATAAATGGTATAGATTCTCTTTGGAACTGCACATTCTTATCATTCTTTTCCTGGGCTTTTCCTTTGTCCTTATCGTTTCAGGAATTGCAAGGTGCTCCATTCTTTAGTCGAAAAAGCATCAAGATCGTCTAACTCGACATTAACACCTTCTTATCATAGAAGTATTCCACCTCAGGGTTGAATTCATCAAAGCTTCTAAGCAAATCTTGTTACATAGAAAATTTAAGGTCTGTGGGAATAACATGGTATCCTAATTCCCCCATGTGAAAAGGTTGTGATTGTCGTTACCCACATCATCGTGAGAAGTACTGCTTCTCAAGAAATGCCGAATCAAACTGGCGAGTAAGGTGCCATCAAAGAAATGCTGCACATTGTCAAGATCATGGCTAGTGCCCCTTGCATCGAATCTGGGATTACAAAAGGGGGTCTTTGCCGATTTCTTGTTTCTGCGTCGATATTGCCCCCGGATCGTGGTTCAAGTCATTCGACCCGGCCAGGTTCTTGTTCTTCGAATTGTTGCGTTCTTGCTTGGAGCTGAGTGTGAAATGTCGCTTGAGTATCCATTCAAGTTGGAGCTAAAGCTGGTCGTGCATGACTTGAGTTTGTTACAATTCTTGCATTTTCATCTAGGATGTTGCAGGTAGTTGTTCCATTGCCCATGTTTTCATCCATGACGTTCTGAGTCGAAGCTGCATGTTGCATGGCTGCTGATTTGTTCGTGTTCATCCCAAGCCGATGGTTGCTATCTTCCTTAGCCAAGTTCGTCATTGCTCAAACTTTGATTTTATCATTTCCAGCGCATTGATGATTGTTGCTCGGCCTTCCGATTCAGCGCTGGTGCCCCCAGCATGAAGCCTTGAAATAGGTGAAGGTCGGCCTCACGCTTCTTGGTTCCACATGGGCAGTAGCCATCAATCAGGCTTCTGTCATTCAATTCTGGATATAGGCATCGGGAAGTTGACCTATGTCGCTCAGGGATCGTATCCAGTACCCCCTATCCACAGGGGTTTTGTTAAGTAAAATGCTTCGAATCCATATCTTTTCTGGATTCATATTCACTCCTCGCACCATGAGTCAGAGTTGAGTGCAAACCGATTTGTTGTTACACGGACCATACTAATCTCTTGTCTCCCATCCAGGCTCTGAGGATCGGCATCAGACGATGAAAGGTTAAATCTTGATCGTCTCGAGTGTTCCGCTTGCCCCCTACAACAGGGGAAAGGTCGGAAATAAGGTGGTCTCGTCACGCTTAATTGTGGCATGGGATATGTCCAGCCTTATCTGAACTTTCCAGGAGGTTGGAACAAAAAAATGGACGTTCTCTTTGCATCTGTTCCATGATCCTTAAGGGGCATGTCAAGCTCATAACACAAGTTAAATACAAGCATATAAGCTATACCATCTGTAAATATTTTCAACGGTTATGCCCCCAATTCGGGGTAATGGCATAAGACAAGTGGTGGCCGAATCACATCCTTTTGAATTTATACGAAAGAAGGCATGTTCTGGATAGCCCGAGAAATCTTCAATTCATCAAAATCCTGAATGTCATGATCACGTTGGATTGTATTAAGACCGGGTAGAAATCCAAGAATCCCATGGTTTCGCCGGGTCCTTCCCAGCCGCGAGTATTAGGTCGCATGACATGTCATTGGATAATTCACTCTCAAGGCATCTTTTTGGTCGCCGCCTTGAGTCACTTAGGATTCTTATCTTATCATTGGGCATCAATGTCAGCCTTCTGGACATGGCCCTTTATTTGTTTTCTGCTGGCCTGCTGTTGCTGCAAGTTCGGGCCTCGCGTTCTTGACCAGTTATCCTTTGTAAATCTGCAATCCGCAAACAAATTGGTATTCCTGCGGTACCATACATTTGCGAGTTTGTTATATCTTTCATTCAAATATATTTGCAGTTAGAGAATTACTACACTGTGTAGTATGCAATAAACCTCATCACAAATCAGATAAGGGTTTCGATTCAGTGTCCCTGCAAATAAATAGCACATGATATTGTAGCCATCGTACAGGTGTGATGTCTGTGTATGGCCCCAATAGATAGCGAATAAAGTGCCTGGCCAGGGCTTGTTTGGGACTGAGTAGGGTCGATAGTGCATTACCCCCCAATATCGGGAAATGAGGGGTTTGGGCTCAGCTTTCGTTCTTGCCCTCGATCCTGCAGCGGGGATAGAGAACTTTTATGGCATTTAATTGCAATGCCTTTATACTCTCCTGTCGTATGCCTACGGTAGATTCTGAACTCAGCTTTTAGTCTGCTCCCTAATCCTTCAGTAGGGTAGGAGTTCATATTTAGCGCACAGTCCCTAGCGCTTTTATACTCTCCCGTCGAATACCAAGGGTAGAGTGGTATCAAGGCGGTCTTTTATCGTGGTGCACCTTCATGCCTTGTGGACGCTATCTTCCCGTCCTTTATACTCTCTCTCGGATCATGAGAGTTAGAGTTACAGATTGGCTGGTCTTTAATCATGGCCCGCCCATCACACTCATCCTAGGTTTATATTTCCGTCCAAGCTTTGAGGATTAGAGTTAATTGGGAAAACAGTCGAAAAACGCTTGCCAAGGCTTTGCATTCCTCCGATTGATCAATGGGAGGAGTGGTTGGAACAAATCTTTGGGCACCTGCATCATTTATATTGCATGAGTTAGTCATCTCAATAACTCGGGAATCACATGAAAGTAAATTGCATGATTGAAAAGTAAGCATATCAAGGAGCTGTAACGACCCACATTCTACGCATCGGAGGAACATAGAATATTTATTTTATTTTCATATGAGGTCATATAGTCATGTAACTTTGGGAACAACTATTGGGGTCATCTCCCATGTTCACGATTTTTGCTGATTTTTAAATGACTGTTTTGCATCTAGCTGATCTTGTTTCGGCCATAACTTTTGATTGGTAAGGATTTTTGATTTGAAACCACTTCCATTGGATTCAGATGATGGTTTACATTTCTGTAGCATGGTCACATTAGCCAAACGGACTCACCATTTGGGAGATATGGCTGAAACAAGATTTAGAAAGTGAAAAACTACTGAAGTGGGCTGATTAGGGTAATTAGCAAATGGGCCCGTAAACCATTTCGGGATTAGGGTTATGGAGAGGCTGAAATGAGTTAGGTTTTCATTCTGTTTCTGTTTTGTAGCCACCATTTACCCCTTAAAAACCCTAACAATGGCCTCCACCTTCTAATTTCATCCTAAATCGCTCTTTAATTAAGGATTAAGCTAATCTACATCAAATCAAGGAGAAATAGCACCAAATCAGAGTTGGAGCTGCTGCTAGGCATTGGAATTCGACCCAAACAGCTAAGTTTTCAGATTTGATATTTTATTTATGGCTAAGGTGAGTGATTTGCATTGTTTTTCACTAACTACAGCTAATTAGGGGTGATTAGTGATAATTAAAGAAATTATGGCTTAGAAAAATCTGGAAAAATATGTAAAATTCTAAAATATTATTTTAGGGCTCTGATAGAAATTTGGGCTAATTTGGATATGATTTGCTAATCGTATGGTTAATTCATGATTAAGGGGATTAAGGGGAAAACATGGGTTTTGGGTATGTTTGATCCACATAAACATGTTAAATTGTTGTTTTGTTGTTTATGGTCGATTATATATGTTGTTATGACAGTTTGGAGTGTTTTGCGATTTCATTGAAAAGTTAGAATGGTTGAAAACGCCATCGTTTGGCGAAATTAGCTCATAGGAAAAACTACAGAAATTCGGTTCCTGAAGGGGTTAGGGATCACGACCCGACCCCTATGGAGGATAACGACCCGACCCCTATGGAAGGTCACGAGTGGAAAGCAAGGTCACGACGCGGAGAGCTTGACCACGAATTTTGCACCAAGAATCGTTTGCACATCGCGAACGGAGACTAACGGACTAAATGTGACGAACTGGACTGAAGGAGAGCAAAACCCGAGATGCAAAGGTAGTCCAAATAGGAAGTAGAACTCAGGATCCAGTTGGGAACCAACGAGTTAACTTCATGAGTTGGGCTTTGCTACGGGACATGTGCTAAGGGGTTATCGATGTCCATAACTTTGATTCACCACCAAGACAGATGTTATGCTACGGATCAGTGTAGTGGGGTAGTTATTACTCCAAGGTGCAGAGTGATCATAGCATGGCTATGACCCAATGCAGTGGAGTCGTCATGACTTCATGGGGCAGAGTGGACATTGCAAGGGATTAGTGGCTATGGATTAGTGCAGTGGAGTCATCATGACTCCATGGGGGCAGAGTGATCATACCAAGGATTTGGGTGGTCAAAGCGGTGGATATCGTATGCTTTATGCACCGAGTGAGAGATGTGAGGATGGTTTCTATGCTTTATTTGTTTGACATCACTATGATATGCACAGCCCCTCCCTATTATTTTCACACCATGTGTTAGTGTCACATTAAAGTATTGTACATCTTATTGTGCTAACTCTTTGGCTGTAGGTCCAGGTTCAGGTATGGTTATGTATACCTGTTATTGTTCTGTTTTTGCTGCTTATTGCTCATACCAGACTTTTTTCTGACCCAAAGTTTTATGTCTCTTCTTAATACTTTGGGTGCTCTTAAATGGGCAGACTAGAGACAGGTCAGGTGATTATGCACGAGTAGCTGTACCGGAGACGAACAGGAGGCTCCCATGTATGATATATATATATATATATATATATATATATATATATATATATTCTCCATGTGTTGTTGTTGGTCACTACTTTGGGCATTAGTAGTGTACCTCTTTCTTTTGTTTTAGAGACAGTATTTCAAAGTTGTAATAATGATGGTTTGGATGATAAGCTGTATTTTGGATTTCCGCTGCTATGATGGTTTAGTTTTTAGCTTATACACTATCTCGCCTGTTTTATGTCAAAGTTATGTTATTAATATATTTTATCCCATGCGCTGCGAGACATTCTACAGGTTCCCTGTTAGTTCAAATTCCTTTCTTTTCCTTTCTTTGGCGACTGTCCCGTGCTGGTTGGACATCTGTACAGCGCGTTTCAGGGAAATGTCGGCTGGTGCGAGGCAGGCCGTCACACTTGGTATCAGAGCCAAGTTGCGTAGTTAACCAAGGGAGAGATAGTATACATATATGAGAGCGCGTATTTGTGATATTTTGGTTTTCAAAAGTTATATATATACTATTAGTATATTTAAGGATGAAATCGCACTGCACTGGCACCACTGAAGAGATGGTTAATCGTTTCTCCTTATAGATTGACTGATGAGCCGATACACGAGGAATACTGGTAGAGGAGCCAATAATGGAAATGCTTATGACATGAGGATGATGTTCACTGACTTCATGAGAGATATGCTTAGGGATGTTCAGAGGGAAGTGCCTAATGCTGCAAATGGTGGTGGTGCAACGATGCAGGCACCTAGGGCCGATTTCGCCAAGCTTTGTAAAGACTACACTAGTCTTGGTAGGAAGCCTTTCCGCGGAACGGAATCGGCTACAGAAGTTCAGGATTGGTTGGATAGCTGTGAGCGTATCTTCGAAGACTTGGGTATCGAGGATGCGATGAAGAGAAGGCTAGCATCCCGTCAGCTGCAAGGACGGGCAATGAATTGGTGGAACGCTATTAAGGCAGCTACCCCTGAGGATCAAGTTACTTGGGATCAGTTTAAGCCCCGATTCAGCAATAAGTTCATCCCAACAGCTCAGAAATCAAAATTGTTTAGGAAGTTCTTGGATCTTAAGTCGAATGGTAGAGCAGTCTCGGAGTATATTGCTGAGTTCTATACTTTATCGATGTATGGATTATCCCTTATTGACACTTCTCAGAAGAAGAATGAGAAGTCCATAACAGGCTTAGAACAGTATGTGGGGGAAAGGCTTGTAAACCATATTGATGAGACTTTTGAATCGATTGTTGGGAAATCATTGAGATCAGAGAGCCTTTATCCTAAACCTAAGACTGAAGTCGTTGTTGCATCTGCAGAGGGGCCAAAGCCGCAGACAAGCGATGGAGGCAAGAATAATTCTCAGAATAAAAGGAAGCAGAGTCAGACCAAGGATGGTAAGAAAAAGAAAGACAGGAAAGAGGTAGAGTGCTTTAGCTGTGGCAAGAAGGACCATTATGCTAAAGAATGTCGAGCAAAGCCAGTGGACAGGAAGTGCTTCAACTGCGGCCAAGTAGGACATCACAAGGATAAATGTCCGCAACCCCCCAAAGAGAAGCAGATTGTGAAAGCATATGTTATTAATGTTGTTCCTTCTTCGTCGAATGCCCCAACTGCGGAGGAGAAAGGAAAGAATGTCGTCATTCAAGGTATGCTTTCTATTTATGATGTTCCTGTTCGAGTATTGTTTGATAATGGGGCTTCTCGTTCCTTCATATCTAGTGACCTGGTAGATAGGTTGGGATTGGAACCCGAGATAGTCGATAGACCTTTGGCGGTGACGGACCCGATTGGTGGTTCGGCTAGCCTTACAATGATTTGTCGTGATGTGGTCTTATCGAGTCATGGATGCATGTTTTTTTGTGATTGCTTTGTTTTGAGCTTTATTGGGTTTGGCATTATTTTGGGAGTCGATTAGCTCCAAATATATGGGGTGGTGGTAGACTGTGAGGGCTTTTGGTAATAGTTAGAGCAGATAATGGACAGAGGGTAGTGTTTGGTGGTCAACCTGGTGATGGGGTGATGGCTAATTTTCTAAATTCCCTCGACATCCCGCATGATGAGTTGTCAGATGTGCCCAATGTTGGCCAGTATCCGGACATCTTCGAGGAAGTGACCGGACTTCCACCGCACCGAGAGAATGAGTTCCGTATTGATTTAATGAAAGATTCCATACCTATAGTGATGCCACTTCGTTGTATAGCACCAAGGGAGTAGCGAGAGCTCGAGGTGAAAGTGAGTGATATTTTGAAGAAGGGATTTATCTGAAGAAGTGTCTCCAAGTGGGGAGCACCAGTTGTATTTGCCACCAAGGCAGATGGTTCCCTTCGTTTATATGTAGACTATCGCGAGTTGAATAAACTTACTAGGAAGAATTAGTATCCTCTCCCATGGATAGATGATTTGTTTGATCAACTGGAAGGAACAAGAGTGTTCTCCTAGTTGGACCTCGCGATAGGATTTCATCAGCTCCTAGTAGCAGCTGAGAGAATTCCTAAAACGAAATTTCGGACGCCATCAGGATTTTATGAGTGGTTGGTCATGCCATTCGGATTGACCAATGCACCAGCATATATTGTGGATCTTACGAATAGAGTATTCCGAGATCAATTGAATAAGTTTGTTCTTATGTTCATAGATGATATCCTTGTTTACTTGAGGACAGAAGAGGAACACAAGGAACATTTGAGAATAGTGTTGAGGTGTTGAGAAAACACCAATTGAAAGCGAAATTTTCTAAGTGTCAATTCTGGAGAAGAGAAGTGAGATTCTTGGGCCACGTTGTATCAAAGAATGGTATTGCTGTGGACCTCGCAAAGGTGGCTACGGTACAGGATTGGTCTACGCCCAAGAATGCAACTGACGTAAGAAGTTTCTTGGGATTAGCTGGATATTACCGTAAGTTTATCCAGGACTTCTCTAAGATAGCGGCACCATTAACTCAGTTGAACAGTAAGAATCAAGCTTTCGTCTGGGACGAAAGGTGTGAAAATGCATTTAAGAGTCTAAAGGAAAAGTTGATGCGTGCACCAGTGTTAGTCATTTCTAAAGGGAATGAAGAGATGACAGTATACACGGATGCATGTAGTACCGGACTAGGTCCTGTTTTGACGCAAGGAGGTACGGTCATAGCATATGCAAGTTGGCAATTGACAACGATTGTGTTCGCATTGAAGATGTGGAGACATTATCTCTTGGGAGAAATATTCGAGTTGTTTACCGATCATAAATCATTAAAGTATCTCTTCTGTCAGATGGAACTAAATCTCCGACAACAGAGATGGTTAGAATTCTTGGATTCCTATGATTTCGATATCACATATACACTAGGAAAGGGCAATGCGTTAGCTGATGCACTGAGTAGAAGACACGCCAGTTTAGGGGCTACGTTTCTTGAATGGAAGCAACTGGAATACATTGCTGGGTATGATTTCAAACCAAAGTGCGAATTGGATCTAGAGATGTTAGCAAGTTTGATGGTCAGACCCACTTTGATTGAGCGGATTGGTTCCAGTCAAAGGGACGATCCTAGTCTATTATAAATCATCTCCAAGTTCGAAATGGGAATCGATGAGGAGATGAACAAGTATGGACTTGATTGAGATGGATGGCTTAGAAAGAATGAGAGACTGGTTGTACCCACTGTCAATGGATCGAGAGATGAAGTGCTTAGAGAATGTCAGCACTCAAAACTGACTATACATCCTGGTGGTAACAAAATGTATCGAGATATGAAGCAGACCTACTACTGTGAAGGGATGAAAAGAGACGTTGGGAAGTTTATATCCAAATGCATGAATTGCTAGCTAGTTAAAGCTAAGCAAAAGAAACCTAGTGGTTTGTTACAACCATTGGAGATTCCGGAGTGGAAATGGGAACAAGTCTCAATGGATTTCATTGATGGGTTGCCCAGGATGAGATCGGGCCATGATAGCATTTGGGTGATTGTGGATCGATTGACCAAGAGTGCAAGGTTCATACCGGTCAGGTCGAATAGAACGACAGCTAAGGTAGCATCTATATATGAAGTGGGTAGTGAAATTTCATGGAGTACCTAAAGGCATTATGAGCCGAGATCTATTGTTTACCAGTAGGTTTTGGAAGAGCTTACAAGAGGCTTTAGGGTCAGAATTACATCTCAGTACCGCGTATCATCCTCATACCGACGGCCAGACGGAGAGGGTGAACCGTATATTAGAAGATATCTTGAGAGCTTGTATAATAGATTTTGGTGGATCATAGGATGACCATTTGCATCTAGTGGAGTTCGCATATAATAATAGTTATCAATCCAGTATTGGTACGACTCCATTTGAACCTTTGTACGGAAGACTGTGCAACTCACCATCATGTTGTTAGAAACCAGTGAGAAGTTTGTGCTTGGCCAGATGTGATAAGTGAAACTTTAGACAAGATTAAGGTTATCCAACAGCGAATGAAGGCTGCTCAGGATAGGCAGAAGAGTTATGCTAATAAGAGGAGAAGGGATTTAAAATTCTCCACTGGCGACTTGGTGCTTACGAAGATTTCTCCGTTAAAGAGCGTGATTCGATTTGGTAGGAAAGGCAAGTTAGCACCAAGATTTGTTGGTCCATTCCCAGTTCTCGAGCAAGTTGGGAATTTGGCATATAAAGTTGAGTTATCAGACAAGATGGCGGGAGTTCATAACGTATTTCATGTTTCCCAGTTAAGGAAATTCGTGCATGACCCCGATGTGGATATTTCACCCGATCAGTTGGAAGATATCGAAGTAGAACCTGAGGTGGTTGGGAACCGCATGCCGATTCGTATTGTCGAGTACGAAGAAACTTCGAAGGAAAGCGGTGAATCAAGTCAAGGTTCAGTGGGGCGGGGATGAGAATGACTGTACTTGGGAGATAGAGGAGACTATTAAGGAGACGTATATAGAACTCTTTGCCTGATAAGGTTTTCATTTCGATTTTGTCTTTCCGCATGCTAGTATAGGTTTGTTTTGTTTGTTTTGTATGTTTTATTGCGAGATATGGCTGGTAGGCATGTGGGACCCATTGGTTGTTTCTTAGTTGAGGAATTAAGGGGGTGAAATTTCTTAAGGAGGGAAGAGTGTAACGACCCACATTCTACATATCGGAGGATCATATAATATTTATTTTATTTTCATATGAGGTCGTATAGTCGTGTAACTTTGGGGAACAACTATACGGGCCATTTTCCATGTTCACGATTTTTGCCAATTTTTAAATGACCGTTTTGCCCTTAGCTGATCTTGTTTCGGCCATAACTTTTGATTTGTAAGGAGTTTTGACCTGAAACCACTTCCATTGGATTCAGATGATGGTTTACATTTCCGTAGACTGGTCACACTAGCCAAATGGACTCACTGTTTGGGAGATATGGCTGAAACAAGGTTTACAAGGTGAAAAACTACTTAAGTGGGCTGATTAGGGTAATTAGCAAATGGGCCCATAACCCATTTCGGGATTAGGGTTATGGGGAGGCTAAAATGAGTTAGGTTTTCATTCTATTTTAGTTTTCTAGCCGCCATTTACCTCTTAAAAACCCTAACAATGGCCTCCACCTTCTAATTTCATCCTAAATCGCTCTCTAATCAAGGATTAAGCTAATCTATGTCAAATCAAGGAGAAATAGCACCAAATCAGAGTTGGAGCTACTGCTAGGCATTAGAATTCGACCCGAACAGTGGATTTTTTAGATTTGATATTTATTTGTGGCTAAGGTGAGTGATTTGCATTGTTTTTCACTAATTACGGCTAATTAGGGGGGATTAGTGATAATTAACGAAATTATGGCTCAAAAAAATCTGGAAAAATTTGTAAAATTCTAAAATATTATTTTAGGGCTCTGATAGAAATTTGGGCTAATTTGGATATGTTTTGCTAATCGTATGGTTAATTCATGATTATGGGGATTAAAGGGAAAACATGGGTTTTGGGTATGTTTGATCCATATAAACATGTTAGATTGTTGTTTTGGTATTTATGGTCGATTCCATATGTTGCTATGACTGTTTAGAGTGTTTTGTGATTTCATAGAAAAGTTAGAATGGTCGAAAACGCCATTGTTTGGCGAAATTAGCTCATAGGAAAAACTATAGAAATTCAGTTCTTGAAGGGGTAGGGATCACGACCCGACCCCTATGGAGGATCACGACCCGACCCCTATGGAAGGTCACGAGTGGAAAGCAAGGTCACGATCCGGAGAACTTGACCACGAATTTTGCACCAAGAATCAATTGCACATCGCGAACGGAGACTACCAAACTGAATGTGACGAACTGGACTGAAGGAGAGCAAAACCCAAGATGCAAAGGTAGTCCAAATAGGAAGTGGAACTCAGTATCCAGTTGGGAACCAATGAGTTAACTTCACGAGTTGGGCTTTGCCGCGGGACGTGTGCTAAGGGGTTATCGACGTCCATAACTTTGAGTCACCACCAAGGCGGATGTTAGGATACGGATCAGTGCAGTGGGGTAGTTATTACTCCATGGGGCAGAGTGATCGTAGCATGACTATGAGCCAGTGCAGTGGAGTCGTCATGACTTCATGGGGCAGAGTGGACATAGCAAGGGATTAGTGGTTATGGATTAGTGCAGTGGAGCCATCATGACTCCATGGGGGCAGAGTGATCATAGCAAAGGATTTGGGTGGTCAAAGCGGTGGATATCGTATGCTTTATGCACCGATTGAGAGATGTGAGGATGGTTGCGATGCTCGATTTGTTTGACATCACTATGACATGCACACCCCCTCCCCATTATTTTCACACCATGTGTTAGTGTCACCATAGAGTATTGTACATCCTGTTGTGCTAATTCTTTGGTTGTAGATCTAGGTTCAGGTATGGTTATGTATACCTGTCATTGTTCTGTTTTTGCTGCTTACCGCTCATACCAGACTTTTGTCTGACCCGGAGTTTTATGTCTCTTCTTATTACTCTGGGTTCTCTTAAACGGGCAGACTAGAGACAGGCCAGGTGATTATGCACGAGTAGCGGTACCGGAGACGAGCAGGAGGCTCCCACGTATGATATATATATATATATATATATATATATATATATATATATATTCTCCATGTGTTGTTGTTGGTCACTACTTTGGGCATTGGTAGTGTACCTCTTTCTTTTGTTTTAAAGACAGTATTTCAAAGTTGTAATAATGATGGTTTGGATGATAAGTTGTATTTTGGATTTCTGCTGCTATGATGGTTTAGTTTACAGCTTACACACTGTCTCGCCTGTTTTATGTCAAAGTTATGTTATTATTATATTTTATCCCATGCGCTATGTGACATTCTACAGGTTCCCTGTTAGTTCAAATTCATTTCTTTTCCTTTCTTTGGCAACCGTCTCGTGCTGGTTGGACATCTGTACAGCGCATTTCAGGGAAATGTCGACTGATGAGGGGCGTTCCATCACAGGAGCAGTGTTGCCTCCTTTGTTTGAATTCATGTTATCTGATGGTGTCGAGCGCAGGATCAAGTCATGCAGACGGTCGAACTGCGTCCATCTGGAATTAGATTTTGACTTTGAAATGCAAAAGATCAGTGCACAATTGTGTCGAAGTTTTCCATGTGTGAGCCAAGGATTGGATGGTCCTCTCGGATCCACCTTAGGCTATACAGCTTTCATTAAATGGAGGGCATGGCTTTGTAGACGAGCAGTACAGTCGAGCTCGTTATGGTTTTGTTCAATAACTCCATATGCGGGTGTTTGAAATCTGATCGGTATCAAATCCAGGGTACCTACACCACCCATGTATTAATTCATCTGAGTTAATTACATCAGTAACCCATAAAGCATGCAAATATAAGGGTCATGGTTAAAGAATAATCATGTTAAAGGAATGAATATCATTCAGAGCGAAAATGGCATTGTAGGCTCTTTGCAGGTCCATTTTGCCTCTTCCTGTCTTTGTCAGGAAATAGTTGCTAAGGTCTTTAGCTGATGAGAGCCTTTATTCAGACACTATAAGCAAATAACGAAGTCGTATCTCCTCTGAATCGCCTCTTTGCCCCCATGTCTGGGGAAGGATTGAGTGTCATGTAGGCATGTTTGTACTGCTAATGGTAGGACACCATCACATTGGTATTGGGACGGTAATTGGCAGGAGAACAATGGATCCATACTTATAGAAACTTTGCGATTTCCATGCAAGGAAATAGGATATGGCTGCTGGGGAGATATTCATATTTCACAGATCCATTGATATGCCTATGATCCCATGTTGGGGATAAGAGTATGGTGCACAGACTATCAACCAACATCCAGGATTGAGTGCTCCAAACCTTTAACTCGCCAACCTTTGGGCAAGACTGAGGCAGTCGGTCGTGCAAATTTTTGATGTATCAGCTTTGGACTAGATGATGCAATCTCGAGCGATTCTGCTCGAATCTCCAGTTTCCCCCAGCGTTCGGGGAATGAGTTACTTAGCAAATAATTGATGAAAGTAGTGGAAGTGTGAATCTTCACTTTCTAAATCCAAAACATTGCTCATTTGATGTTTCATTCACATATATCTCCCTTCAAGCGAGAAGTTAATTAGTGATTTTGTCGAATCATTCAGGGTGGTGAATTCAGCAATAGGAATCATTGGTGTCTGTCTTGGAACAACCTTCCAAGGAAAATAGGCAGCGTCGATTTGCATGTCATATCTCGAGGCATAAAGAACGATGGAACACCTTTCACTTCACCTTGCCAGATGCATTACGTGCTGCAGGAAGTTCATCATGGGGTTGTCCATGACTCCCTTCCGAGGTCGGTCTCCAATGCTGGATTAACTTCCATTTGATCAATGGTTGGATTTTGTAGTGTCTTGATGGGGATCATATTTATCTTTTCTAGATTGTCGAAACTTTCTTACTCGACCAGATTATTCACCTTTTGATTTTCCTTTCATAGGACATGAGATACATTGTAAAGTTCTAATCCATCCAACAACTCTTCTACCGGTTCTAGGCAAGTTGTGAGTTGTGGTTCCTTCACCTGGATTTCACTTCAAATCTGGCAAACAATAATCTGAGAGTCGCAAAAGATGCTCAATGCTGCTAGTCCCAACACCTTATCGAGTTTCAATTCAGTAATTAGGGTGTCATTTTTGGAACCGTTGTTAGTTGCGGAGAATTCCAATCGTAAGGCATAGTAAATTTATCATCCTTCAGGAGTTATTAATAAAACACCGGCGCCGGGCAATCGACCATTTTTTGCACCGTCTGATTACAACTTCCAGGTGCATCTTCTACATCTAACACATCTTCCTTGGGAATGGTAAATTCAGCGGTGGATTCAGCTAATGTTTTCCCCATATGGACTTCTTTAGGAGGGGATTGAGATCAACCGGGTTACATTCAATGTTCCATTCGAGCAATCTTCTAGATGCCTCAGGTCGCCGCAGGACCTGTCGTAGCGGCTAATAAGTGTGTATCACAATCAGATGAATTTGGAAGTAGTGGGGGAGCTTTCTCAGAGCAATCATCAAGTTATAGATGAGTCTTCCAATCTTTGGGTAGTTGCGTTCTACCACGGCTACCTTCTTACTCACATTATAGACTAGTTTCTGGACCTTATCCTCCTTACATACAAGCAGTGCCAATTGTCCTGCCGAGCTTCAGACACCTTTAATTCTTTGTTGTTCATGGATGTTTTGATTTCGATTCTGTGTGAGTTAACTATGAGGCCAAGAAGCTTTCCTGATGCAATTGGCAAACAAGCGTTTCGAAAGGGTTTAGCTTCATTCCAAGCATTGAACATCTTTGTTAGATTTGAAACATGATAGGTTGATCGCTCGGACTCAACAAGAGTGTTACCTACATGGACTTCCATGGGCTTTCAAGGCAGATGCTCTCCCTGGACCGAGCATACATCTTATTTGTTTGACAAGTGCACACTTCAGGTTTATACTCGACAAATGACTCATAATTTATGGTAAATTCTCTCTAATATGAGCATATGTCCAAGCGATCATATCCAGGCTCACCTGTAGAAAGCATGTAAGTTCCCTCATTCAAAAGAGGTCTATATGAGATCCAATTTCAAGACCTTAGTCAGGTCGGTGTCAACAATCAGAACATGTGCAGTTGCGTCATTAGATGTCACCCTTCTGCATCTCGAATCACCATCCTCTCTGGGATCTATGTCTTCGGGCAGATCATCGGGCAATTCCTTTTGTGATGCTCCTTTTATCTGCAATATTGACACATCATTCACACTCCATTTCATATGGAGGTGTTTCATGCCGTCTGTGTTGTGTAGCATATTCCACCTAGCCAAATAGTCAGCTTCTCCAATAACTTGGTCACCATAGACCATTCCCACTCCATCTTCGGTTAGGATATTTAGTAATGGGCACTAGGGTGCAATGCAGACTCTGAATTCTGTTAGAGCTGGTCGGTTGAGACCTTGGTCAGATAAGCATAAATGTAATACCATAGCCTGAACTTGTTGTATGAAGTGGAGAGCTAATGGTTGATTCATATTTATTTTGATCTCAAACTCTAATTTCTTGGCCAAGGTCAAATGGTGGTTGGTAAGCAATCAAGTTGCTTTCATCCGGGCAAAGATCCATCATGGCTTGCGGTGGTTCAACTGGTACCTGACTCTGGGCACCAAAGTGTGTTGATGTGACCCTTATATGATGGAAATCAACCTTCATTAATGTAGTGGATAGCAGTTAAGCATTGAAAAGGTCAACTAAGTTCTCCTAGGAGTATATCGCAGGACAAATGTCTTTCATCACACCATACAAGTGAAGTGTAGTTTTGCAATGATAGTGTCCTTAATCACTTTCTAGTATCTTGTCATTGTGAATCATAGTTGCTATGATCGTCCGAGTCTTCAGAATAGTGCTTGGAATGCTCCATATTAATGCCATCTGGGACTCCACCAGTCGGACAGGTTTATGTTGCGTAAATTAGGTGATCACTACTCGTTCGGGAGCGATCGTCAGTTGCATTGGTAAAATCTATACACCATCGGAGTTCTAGAAGAGCAAGTTGCCAAGAGATAGTCATTGTCTCGTATACTGTCATAGCCATCATGTCGAATCTTTTCAATAGCTCCTCACATTGAATACCATAAGTAAATAGGTGTTATGACTCTAGAAAGAATCCCAGTCATTGCCAATTTGCTGTCAATGTCCTCAGACTATTTACTAAATATTGGTTGATAAGCGTTGG